>JAOANR010000015.1:22876004-22990961 GCA_030278955.1 Hygrophila difformis | reverse complement strand
GGACTGGTCTGGCACGTCACCCCGAGGGCGTCGCCTCCGGTTATTTGGCTATGGAGGTTATTGCCAACATTGGCGGTCTCGGGGAGGGTGACGATCTATCCCGGGTATGGGTCCGTGGTCGCTATCTCGACTTCAGTGCTCGGGCGATCAACGTCTATTTTGGCTTGCCCGACGATGGCGTGTTCCGGCCCCAGCCTGAGGGGCGCGTTCTTGCTCCTGCGTGGAACACCTTATGCACCCTAGTGCCTCCTCAGTTCGAGCACAGTCATGAGCTTCGTTTGACGTCGATGGACTCCCCTTGGCGAGAGCTTGCTCAGCTATGGTTCGGGCGTGTCCGGCCGATGTCCCGGAGCCACATTGTCTTGGATCACGTCTACGAGACCATTTGCTTCATCGCGCGGGACGGTAGGGTGAATGTAGGGGCTTGCATCGAGGACAACTTGCGGGGTATGCGCAGAGGACGAGGGAGTAGGGTGATTACCCATGTTCACCTCATCTGTGGGTTGTGCGCGGCACAGGGGATTCGCACTACACCGGAGACAGACCCGTACGACCTAGCACCTGGCCGTTGCTACCGTATTCCGTCTTATGCTGAGCGGCGTAGCGCCTTACGTCGTGGGGCTCCCCGTGCTGTACTTCGCCCGCAGCCTGATGACGGCGGCCTGATCCTCGTTGTACCACCGGAGCAGCCACCCCCTCCTCCAGTGGGTCCACCTCCTGCTGGGGCACCTCCTGCCGTGGCACCTCAGGGGCAGGAGATGATTCAGATGCTGCAGATGATGCAGGAGATGCGGGTCAGTATGGACGCCGGGTTTGCAGCTGGGCAGGCTCGTTATGACGCCCTCGACGCTAGGTTGGACCTCTATCAGACCCGCATGGACTCGTTTGCTACGAGGCAGGCTCAGCAGCAGGCCACCATGTCCGACATGTACGCCTATGTGCGGCAGATGGACGACTTCATGCGCCGACAGTTCCCGCCTCCCGATCAGTGATGTCTCCCTTTGGTTTCGTGTTTTCGTTTAGGTTTTGCGTTTAGACGTACTTTGTTTAGGCTCCTCCTTATGAGGACGTTGATGTTGCCTGGTGTTTGTGATTTATATTTTCGTTATGTTGTCGCTTAGTTAGGTGTTTGACATGTGTTGGTTGTGTGCTGCTGTTTCAGAACCATGGTTTAATTGTTCTGTCCATTTTATGGTTTGAGATGTTCTGGATTTACTATTACCTTCCTATAGTGTCTGCATGTGTGTGGATTGCCCAATAATACCTACGCCGTTGCTTGACTAAATCGCTTGATTAAATTAGCGTGATAAGATACACGGGATTAGAGTTTATATGTGGAGTGTATATAGTTGCTCTTAAGGGGAAAATTTTTTTATTGAGCGAAGATTAGTCTTTTAATAGGTATCAATTTATCAGGGTTTTCTTGTAAAGGTTGTTGGAATTTATTTATTTATATGTACATATTTACGTATTGTATATATTTTATTATTATCTTTATTATTATTATTTCCATTATTATTATTATTATTATATTTTTATTTTCATTTATTATTATTATTATATTATTATTATTTTTATTTTTATTTTTATTTTTATTTTTATTTTTTTTTTATTTTTTTTTTCAGGGTTGTAGGTTTCCCTCCTTGATTATGGTAGTTAAAGAACTAAATAAAATGCATGGAATAAATTTAAATAGGCTTGTATTTTATTACTCAAGAATTTTGGTTTACAAGCATTCGAAATAGAAATAGGTGCGCTGCTAATAGTACGGAAGGGAAAGTATACTAATAATGCGTAGCTGGATCACTAGATCTAAAACGAGTGGGCAGGCTCGGCCCTGATGGGATCATCTTCATCGCTCGACACATCGATGGGTATGGCGACATTGGGAGCAGGCCCCGGGTTCTGAAGGACCGCTCCGTCCACGTCCTGGGCCAGGTTAGTCAGTTCCCAGCCTATGGTCTCTATCTGCTCCTCCAAATCATCTCCCTTGTCTTGGAGCTGGGCCACTTGGGCTTGGAGGTGTGTGACTTGCTCCTGCAGCTGGGTTATGTGTTGATGGTCTGTTTCCCTAAGGTGACCCAAATGGGCCAGGTTACCCTCCAACTGTCCTACCCGCGTTTTGAAGTAATTGATGTGCTGTTGGCCCTCAAGGTATGCGTTCATTAATTTCACCATCAAATTGACCATGTTCGCGTTGGGCTCGGCCATCTAATGTCAACAAGGGAGGTTAGAGTTAGACATTTTTCAGGTAACGTTAAGGTATGCATAAATTTAAATCTATATGCAACATGCAAGTGCAAGTCCCTTCCCCATAAAATTTAGTTTAAAATAAATTGCTAAAGGTTGGGCCTCTATAGTGGGCCAAAATTTAATATTTCTTGGGCTAAGATTTGGGCTATGTAAAAAGGATTATAGATTTTTGGGCTACAAATAGTACTAGTAGTCAAATAAATAATTTTAAAAGAAATAACACTTGGGCTTAAAAATATTGGTTTAAAATAATAGTAGTAGCTTTAAAAATTTTCCGGGCTCTGATACCAACTTGTAACACCCCGGATTTGATAACCCAGGCCGGGATGTCACCGCCGCATTTCCTAGCAAGACACGGCTTCCCGAGCTCGCTAAGGAAACGCAAGGCTTGTGGGTATGGAAAAGATTTAAAACATTTCAAGATTTAGTCCGGAAATTTATAATACTTAGTACGATAGTAGAAATTATCACGTGCGGAAAATAAATAAAGTAAGTGCAGCGGAAAGTGAAATCACGGCCAACATGGCCAAATCCTCGGGTTTAACAGACCCGGTAAAAACAGTACGATGCAGAAATTTAAAATGTCCATTATGATTTCCCCCAAGTGCATATGCAATGCGTCACTCGACGTACTCTGAAAAAAAGAAATGACAACAGTTGTCAGTATAAAAATATACTGAGTAAGTTAATCCCTAACTACAAATAAAAGGGGTTACAAGTGTTTAAACTAAAGATTTCGCTTACCGTACGGGAATTTAAAAATACATGATTTATTTGCAGCGGAAAATCATGATTAAAGAACTTAATTTAAAAAGCGAAATTTAAAGCATAATTTAAGATGCGTAAATTTTAAATGCATAATTAAAGACAGGATAAATACGATTTAAGCATAATGAAACACTCACACGAGTCTTTTACTTTTCATCCCGTAAACTAAGAAGAGGACACCATACCGGGAGATCACTAACGAGGCAATCTCAACATAGGACCACTAACGAGGCAGTCCAAACAATGGGAGACCACTAACGAGGCAGTCTCAAAGATAGTAGGACCACTAACGAGGCGATCCAAAAAGATAGCAGGACCACTAACGAGGCGATCCACAAATACAGCGCGCGAGATCACTAACGAGGCAATCTCAGATAGTAAGGAGACCACTAACGAGGCAGTCTCAAAGATAATGATAGTATGAAGATCGGCTCAGCCTAGTGAACGGGATTTTTCGAAAGTTCGTATTTCAAAGTTATCAAATGATCGATATCGCGTTTTCATAGTTCGAGTTTTCTCAAGTTCGAAAAATCCTATTCGAGGCAGTTTACGCCTTTCTTAATTTAAAATTCGTCCTTCCTCCAAAAATTCTGAAATTTTTACAGTAATTCAAAAACACACATACGAACAACTTTCATGTTTTAAGTTTTTGGAAATAAGGTTCCGAAGTGAGTTGAAATCCGAGTTTGTCGCAAAGAATAATTTATGTGTAACACCCCGGTTTTTGGTAACCCAGGTCGGGATGTCACCGCCACATCTCCCTAGTAAGACACGGTTTCTCCGAGCTTACTAAAGAGATGCAAGGCTAGGTATTGCAGTATTTAAAAATATTCAAAGCATTCAAAATAGCCCATACAATATAAATCGAAAATAATAATAGCATAGCGCAGCGGAAATATTTAGTTTAGTACAGTATCGCAGCGGAAAATTTAAATAGGGCCGACATGGCCAAAACACGGGTTAAACAGGCCCGTTCATGATATAGTCTAAGTACGAAATTCAAAAGCAAAATAAAAGTCCCCAAAATCCCATGCATGAATCGTGCTCACACATGCTCATTCCACATATTCTGTAAAGAAAGGAATAAAAACGGTTTTGATCAGCAAAATTGCTGAGTAAGTTAACACATGCATGATCGTAGGGTTTAAAAGCCATAATTTAATAATTTAACAAAAGCATGGTAATAACATAATATTTAATTTCATATAATCCATATCATATAGCACAATCTATCTCAGGCTCTATTTAATAACACATATCACATGGTTCCAGATAATAGCCATAATTTAAATATAAAGCATTTAAATAATTTAATTTGACAACAATATCATTTAATCTAGTTTAATTTAATTTAGAATCCCCATTACATTCCCGATTTGGTATTTCAAAGTTTCACGATAAAAATCGCGATGACAACAAGTTTAGCCGGTAGCCCGGCGGCCGCAGCCGTATCAGCCATACCCAGTACCACTCCGGAGCCTCGGGAAACCCATACGGATATTCACGAGAGTGTAGGCTCTAAGTTTCGCCATTTTGGCAATATCACATTTCAAGTATAGCGCGCGGGGTCACCATCGTCCATTACGGCACGAAGTGAATCGTTAGGGGGCACCCTGCAGAGCACTCACACCTAATTTTAATTTATCAAGTTTGTAAGGGGATTTAGTTTTTTAAAATCTGCCTTCCAATGTATTAATTTAGAAACAATATCTCAATTCGTTTCAACCCTAAAGGTTAATTCCATGTTTCAACAAGATTTCAAAATTTCGATTCGGTAAATCACAGTTTACTCCAAAATTCGTCTAAAATCAGATTTAATTCCAAAAATTCCAAAATTTCATATCTGACTCGGAAACATCAAGATCTACAACTTTCGTGTTTTAACTTTTTCAATCCGAGATACCTAAGTGGGTCAAAAACGCTAATTTTTGCATAACAAGAAATCTGTCCGAGTTTACAGGTCACAGCTTAAAGATTTCAAGTTCTAACATATCAATTCAACTCCAAATTTAATGAAATTTGACAGGGATCATCTTAAGACATTTATCTACAACTTTCATGTTCGGCCAAAGATCTAAAACAGCCTAGATCCTATGTCAAAAACGAGATCAAGATCATTCCTAAGTTCTGTCCAAGATTTCAAGATCTAAAATCAAACAGTTCGGTTTCGACAGGTTTTCACATATCAAATCAACTCCAAAAATTCTCAAATTTTTACAGTAACTAGGTCTAAGTCTTAGGAACGTTTTTCGTGTTTTAAGTTTTTCCGTTTGAGTTCGTTTTAAAGGTCGGAAAAATTCAACAATCCTGTTGCGCCGGTAGAAAACGAAAGTAGACAGATTTATGATTCTTGTCAAATCTTTTAGGTTTCGAATGTTTTAAAATCTCCCAAAACCATGTAAGGTTAACTTACAGTGTCTATGAACGTCGGGAATGTCCAATTCGGAGGCGTGGCTTCCAGATCACCGTCTCTCCTCTCCGTTCGTCGGGTTCTACGATCTAGATTCGATACGGGGGTGTAGAAAGAAAAAGGAGATGATTAGGATTCGTTTTCGAATCGTTTATTGAATAGAGATTGGACCGAGACTTACCACGACTATGGAGATCTGTTGAGAACTCGTCCAACAGCGTTCGTCTTGGTTTCGTGCCTCCGACGACTCCGGATTTAGGGTTTCGAGCGTATAGAATGCTTTAGGGTTTCGTAAACTTGTTCGGGGCTCCCAAGGGCTTTATTTATAGAATTCTAAGTCCCTAGGGCGTCCACGGCCGACCTAGAACTCTGGAGTCGATGGGTCTTCAACCGAAAGTCGAAAAATCCGCGTTCGGGTGAGAGATTCACGCAACAACCAAATCTGTGGGGTGGCGCGGTCGTGGCGCGGTTTTCCCCTTCCAGCGCGCGGCCACCGCGCCGACTTCGCCTGGACTTCGGTCCGGGCGGGTCGTGCGATCCGTCGTGCGTTTCCGCCTCTCTTTCGGGTTTCTATCCCTCTTTGCTCCCGAATTCCGATTTCCGGGGTATATTCGGGTTCATACTTTTTCTCCAATTTTATTCTTAGTCTAATTGGATGTTTTGGACTCGAACACTCGAGTTCATTAGTGTCGGGTTTTGGTGTTCCATTTATCCATCCTTTTATTGAATTAAATTCCTTTAATTCCTTTTTAAGTAAAAATCTCATTTCTCATTTTCTTATCTTTATTTATTTCTTTTATTTGCTGGATTGGTTTATTTATTTATAGTATTCATTTTATTTATTATTTATTTATTTAATTATTGTTTTATTTTATGTTAGAAAATTCTCGGGTATTACAGTCTACCCTCCTTAAGAATCAACTTCGTCCTCGAAGTTGTGTTTCGGCTTTTCTCGTTTCGTGCTAAGGTCTTGTGTTTGTTTTATTATGTTGTGACTGAACTTAGAATTAAAACTTCTAAGCTGCCTACGTACCCGGTAAAGGGATCAAGCCATAACGTAGTTCAAAAGTTTACAAGATTGCCCGAAAAATTTGGGGGTATGACATCCTCTCCCCCTTAAGATTGCAGTTATGTCCCCATAACTGTGTCGGTTTCGGTTTGGAACAATGTCGGGTATCGTTCCCTCATATCGGATTCTACCTCCCAAGTTGCCGTCTCACTTTCGTGGTTTGACCAAAGAACCTTGATCATCTTGATGGTTTTGTTCCTCGTTACTCGTTCCTTAGTATCGAGAATACGCACTGGGACCTCTTCGTAAGTCAAATCTTCATCGAGCTCAATTATCTCCGGTTGAAGTACATGTGTCGGGTCCGGCACATACTTCTTTAGTTGTGAGACATGGAAGACATTATGAACTCGATCTAAGTGTGGCGGTAAAGCCAATCGGTAGGCTAGAGTTCCGACTCGTTCTAGAACTTCGTAAGGTCCTATGTATCGCGGACTTAACTTCCCTCGTTTGCCAAAGCGCATCACCCCCTTCATGGGTGATATCTTTAGCATGACCCTATCTCCCACTTGAAATTCTAGGTCTCGTCGTCTCACGTCGGCATAACTCTTTTGACGGTCTTGAGCGGCTTTCATCTTCCCTTGGATCACTTTGATTTGTTGAGCCATGTCTTCGATAAGTTGTGGTCCCACTACCACGGACTTATCGTTTTCTTCCCAGCTCAAAGGGCTTCGGCACTTTCGTCCATACAATGCCTCGAAAGGTGCCATGCCGATACTAGCATGGTAACTATTATTATAGGAAAACTCAATCAAGGGTAAATGAGATTCCCAATTCCCTTTGAATTCCAACACACATGCTCTCAGCATGTCTTCTAGTGTTTGGATTGTTCTCTCGGTTTGTCCATCCGTCATCGGGTGGAATGCGGTGCTCATTTTGATTTGAGTACCGAGAGCTTTTTGTAACTCCGTCCAGAAATGGGAGACAAATCTACTGTCTCTATCGGAAATGATATCATGTGGTACTCCATGTCGTCGTACCACATTATCAATGTAGGCTCGGGCCAATTGGTCCATAGTCCATGTGTCTTTCATTGGGATAAATATGGCTGTCTTCGTTAGCCTATCCACAATCACCCAAATCTTGTTCATGCCTTTAGGTGATCGGGGTAATCCCGAGACAAAGTCCATTGAGATGCTATCCCACTTCCAACTTGGAATCTCTAGTGGTTGCATCAATCCTAAGGGTTTATGTCGCACTGCCTTAACCTTTTGGCAGGTGAGACATCTCGCCACGAAATTTGCCACTTCCTTCTTCATTCCCGGCCACCAATAGATCTTCTTCAGATCTTTGTATAGCTTGTCACCTCCGGGATGTACGGAATATGGCGTGTTGTGCCCTTCCTCCATCAACCTTTGCTTCAACTCGGCACATTTAAAAGGCACACACCATCTACCTTTAAAACGGATGCTTCCATCCTCGTGGACAGCAAATCCTATTGCCTTTCCTTCGGCAACATACCCCTTTTATCTTCTCGAGCTTCGGATCGCCCGGTTGAGCGAGTCGAATCTCGTCTAATATTGGAGTTTCTACGACCATGGCATTGACCGTTTCTCTCACTGTGCCAGGATGCACAAGTTCTAACTCCAATCTTGCCAAATCCATGTACAATGCCGGCGGAATTACCAACGAGTTTGCCACGTGTTGGGTTTTCCGACTTAGGGCATCAGCTACCACATTCGCCTTCCCCTCGTGGTATGCTATCTCTAAATCGTAGTCTTTGATAAGTTCCAACCACCTTCGCTGTCTCAAATTCAACTCCTTCTGAGTGAATATATACTTCAAGCTCTTGTGGTCGGTGAACATTCGACACTTCCGCCCATAAAGATAATGTCTCCATATCTTTAGAGCGAAAACGACCGCTGCCAACTCCAGGTCATGTGTCGGATAATTTTCCTCGTGAGGTTTTAGTTGGCGTGATGCATAGGCTACGACTCTCGAGTCTTGCATCAAAACACAACCTAAACCTTCCTTCGAAGCATCGCTATATACTTCGAAGTCACCATTCTCTGATGGTAGTGTTAATACGGGTGTGGTTGTGAGTCGTTTCTTCAGCTCTTGAAACGATGTCTCACATGCTTCGGTCCACTCGTATTTTGCTCCTTTCTTAAGTAGCTGGGTCAAAGGACGCGCAATCCTTGAAAAGTCCTTCACGAATCGTCTATAATATCCGGCTAATCCAAGGAAACTCCTTATTTCCGTTGGACTCTTCGGAGTTGCCCATTCAGTTACGGCAGAAACTTTTGCCGGATCCACTGATACTCCATCAGCGGATACTATGTGTCCGAGAAATGCCACTTCTTTCAGCCAGAAGTCACATTTCGACAACTTGCCTTATAGCTGGTCGAGTAAACAGCAGAAAAAAAAAAAATAAAAAAAAAACCTGTGAGGCTCGCGCGGTGCCCGCGCGGTGGCGCGCGGCGACCGCGCGGCCGTCGAAGTGCGAGTAAAAGGGCTCGCGCGGAGCGCGAGCCATTCCGCCCCATTCCCACTTCCGAGGCTTCTTCTAGTTTTCTCTCAAATTCGTTCTCCCATCCCCCGATTCTCTCATTCCCGGCTTCGATTTTCCTTTGCAAGGTATGCATCTACTACTTCTACTTGTCAATTTCAAATTTTATGCCTTATTTGGCCTTAATCTTTGGATGAATTTAAAAATTAGGGTTTATGGACAAGAATTGGGGGTTTGTCGCTTTTAGACTTAATTTGTGGAATTAGCGCGTTTGGACGATACTTGTTGTTATTTTTTTGTTGATTAGGAAGCATTTGTGCAACAATGTATGCCTAGTTTGCGTAAGTTTTTTACTAGATCCCATACTTTAAGGAAAGCATGAATTTCCCGATTTGTATTGGTATTGTGGGCATGCGGATGAGTTCGTTGTCGTTGTTTTATGCCCCATTATGATGATGCGTTATTGTCTAAACAATTGTTTTGGTTTGGGGGCGTTTCCCATGTGTTTGCAAGTAAACTTTGGTATTGATTATGGCGCACTCAACGTGTTTGACAAAATGTCCCAAAGAGGTTTGGGACTTTCCTAGACATAGTCTTGGTTTGGTTATCTTCTTGATCGCTCGTGTTAGAGCTCACTCTTCATGTTCTCGTGTTTCCTAGATTATACTTCATGTAATCATCGTGTAGGATTTATCCTTACATTTGGTATTGGTTTGATATTTGCAGGATGCTGCCGTTTCTGTGGATTGTTTTGGCGTCACTCATGTGTCCCCCGAGGACCAGGAGACGAGTTGCTCAGCGCGATGAGGCTGGTCCTAGCACTGCCGCTCCGGCGATGTCTGATTTTGACGAGAGCGAGTCTGAGGAGGACGAGGAGCAGCGGGGCCCTAAGCTCAGGGGTCTCCCCGACGAGGTGCGTCCCCGTCGACACGACAGGTATCGGTTCGCTACTATGGCCTCTCAGGAGTTCTACTTCGACGAGCTTCGTCGAAACAGGTCTTATGTCCCGGAGAGAGGCATATATCCTCGCCATATGGACGACGACAGGGTTGGTCCAGTTTTGGGTCTCCTTCAGTGGACTGGGCTTGCGCGCCATCCCGAGGGCGTCGCTTCTGGGTACTTAGCTATGGAGGTCATTGCCAACATTGGCGGTCTCGGGGAGAACAGTGACTTGTCTCAAGTCTGGGTTCGGGGTCGCCATCTAGATTTCAGCGCTCGGGCGATCAACGTCTACTTTGGCCTTCCTGACGACGGCGTGTTCCGGCCACAGCCCGAGGGTCGTATACCCCCGCCTGCGTGGGGCGTTTTATGCACATTGACGGCTCCTCTGCTCGAGCATGATCACGAGCTGAGGTTGACGACGATGGACTCTCCGTGGCGCGAGCTAGCTCAGATATGGTTAGGCCGTGTCCGGCCGATCACCCGGAGCCACATTGTTATCGACCACGTCTATGAGACCATCTGCTTTCTCGCCCGGGGTGGTAGGGTGAATGTTGGGGCTTGTATCGCGGACAACCTGAGGGGTATGCGCCGAGGACGAGGGAGCAGGGTGATTACCCATGTTCATCTTATTTGCGGCATGTGTGCGGCTCAGGGGATCCGTACGTCACCAGAGACGGATCCTTACGAGTTATCCGCTGGCGGCTATTACCGTATCCCTAGCTACGCCCCTCGACGCAGTGCTCTTCGACGTGGGGCTCCTCCGGCTGTCCTTCGCCCGGAGCCCAACGGTGATGGTTTGATTTTAGTTGTTCCTCCTGAGCAGCCACCTCCGCCTCCCGAGGTCCCCCAGCAGGGCGCGGAGATGCCGCAGATAGTTCAGATGCTGCAGGGTATGCAGCTTAGTATGGATGCGGGGTTCGCTCGTATGGATGCTGGGTTCGCAGCCGGGCAGGCTCGCTACGACGCTCTGGATGCCAGGATGGACCTGTACCAGGCTCGCATGGATACGGTCACTACGAGACAGCTGGAGCAGCAGGCCTCCATGACCGATATGTACACCTACATGCGTCAGATGGACGAGTATATGCGTCGTCAGTTCCCGCCTCCCGACCAGTGATCCTTTGTTTCTGCGTTTCCATCTAGGCTTGCTGTGGAAGCGTTTTATTTAGTTATTTTCTTATGGACTGTACAAGGATGATCATTGATGTGTTTTGTTTCGTAGTTTATGTTCCCGTTGTATACTTGTTCAGTTGTCTGATTTGACTGTTGTCGTTTAGTGAATATGCGGTGGAACTGTTTCGGTTCGTCTTTCTCTTTTTCCCTCTTTTTTTTTTTTTTTTTTTTTTTTTTTTTTTGATAATTTTGAGCTGAAGGATTTCAAAAAAAATCAACTCACATTTTATTCCTTCAAAAGAATTTTAGTACAAGTAATAGAATGCGCAAAATAAATGTACTATCTAAGATAAAGTATCTAAAAGATCTCCGCGTCCTCTGGCAGAGTAGCGGGGTCTTCCATAGGATCATCCTCATCAGAGACCTGGCCGGTGCCCAAAGGTCCATGAAACGCTGGGGATGGTGGATCGACAGCTTCCGGAACTGGGTCCGGTGTCCCCTCCAGATGGTTCTCCACGGGGCTCGGGTTTGGCGATGGGCGGGCCATGTGGGGCCAGAGCCCAAGGGTTCCGTAGCGTCCATGGATAAGGCCGGATGGGCTCTCTACTGGGGGTGTTGGGCTTCGCGGTCCCATCAAGTGGTCTTCCACAGGGCTATATGGTACTACTATATCAGTGAGGTCAAGCAGGTCCGACCCTAGATCCTCAACTCTATCTATCACAGCATCGCTTCGTTCGATGAGTCTTTGCACTTGAGTTTCTAAGTCTTTTATACGATCTTGATCAGCGGCTCTCAAGTTCAGGAAGTGCTGGAGGTCAGCTTCCCTTAAGTCTCCCATTTGGTGCAGATTTGCCTCCAAGTGAGCTATACGATTTTTCATTTGTTGTATGGTTTGTTGGGTGTCAAGGTGAGCGTTCATCATCTTGATCATCAACTGCATCATGTCCTGACTAGCCATCTAGCGCAAGCAAGAGATCTAGGTTAATATTCGCCAAGATTCTAGGTTCGAGTTTCCAAGATTCTAAGTTCAAGTTTCGCCAAGATGCTAAGTTCAAGTTTCGCAAAGATTCTAAGTTCAAGTTTCGCCAAGATTCTAAGTTCAAGTTTCGCCAAGATGCTAAGTTCATAGCAGAGATGCAACATGCATATGCAAATGATATTTCCCCCCAATAATAATTTAATGCACCATATATTTTTCCATGGGTTTTAAAATAAAATCCCTCCATGGAAATAAAAATGTAAAATTTAAAATACTAGTCAAAATATTAATAATAGTTTAAAAATAATAATGGTTTTAAAAATAATAGTTTAAAAATAATAGTAATGGTTTAAAAATAATAGTTTAAAAATAGCCGGGCTCTGATACCAACTTGTAACACCCCGGTTTTTGGTAACCCAGGTCGGGATGTCACCGCCACATCTCCCTAGTAAGACACGGTTTCTCCGAGCTAACTAAAGAGATGCAAGGCTAGGTATTGCAGTATTTAAAAATATTCAAAGCATTCAAAATAGCCCATACAATATAAATCGAAAATAATAATAGCATAGCGCAGCGGAAATATTTAGTTTAGTACAGTATCGCAGCGGAAAATTTAAATAGGGCCGACATGGCCAAAACACGGGTTAAACAGGCCCGTTCATGATATAGTCTAAGTACGAAATTCAAAAGCAAAATAAAAGTCCCCAAAATCCCATGCATGAATCGTGCTCACACATGCTCATTCCACATATTCTGTAAAGAAAGGAATAAAAACGGTTTTGATCAGCAAAATTGCTGAGTAAGTTAACACATGCATGATCGTAGGGTTTAAAAGCCATAATTTAATAATTTAACAAAAGCATGGTAATAACATAATATTTAATTTCATATAATCCATATCATATAGCACAATCTATCTCAGGCTCTATTTAATAACACATATCACATGGTTCCAGATAATAGCCATAATTTAAATATAAAGCATTTAAATAATTTAATTTGACAACAATATCATTTAATCTAGTTTAATTTAATTTAGAATCCCCATTACATTCCCGATTTCGTATTTCAAAGTTTCACGATAAAAATCGCGATGACAACAAGTTTAGCCGGTAGCCCGGCGGCCGCAGCCGTATCAGCCATACCCAGTACCACTCCGGAGCCTCGGGAAACCCATACGAATATTCACGAGAGTGTAGGCTCTAAGTTTCGCCATTTTGGCAATATCACATTTCAAGTATAGCGCGCGGGGTCACCATCGTCCATTACGGCACGAAGTGAATCGTTAGGGGGCACCCTGCAGAGCACTCACCCCTAATTTTAATTTATCAAGTTTGTAAGGGGATTTAGTTTTTAAAATCTGCCTTCCAATGTATTAATTTAGAAACAATATCTCAATTCGTTTCAACCCTAAAGGTTAATTCCATGTTTCAACAAGATTTCAAAATTTCGATTCGGTAAATCACAGTTTACTCCAAAATTCGTCTAAAATCAGATTTAATTCCAAAAATTCCAAAATTTCATATCTGACTCGGAAACATCAAGATCTACAACTTTCGTGTTTTAACTTTTTCAATCCGAGATACCTAAGTGGGTCAAAAACGCTAATTTTTGCATAACAAGAAATCTGTCCGAGTTTACAGGTCACAGCTTAAAGATTTCAAGTTCTAACATATCAATTCAACTCCAAATTTAATGAAATTTGACAGGGATCATCTTAAGACATTTATCTACAACTTTCATGTTCGGCCAAAGATCTAAAACAGCCTAGATCCTATGTCAAAAACGAGATCAAGATCATTCCTAAGTTCTGTCCAAGATTTCAAGATCTAAAATCAAACAGTTCGGTTTCGACAGGTTTTCACATATCAAATCAACTCCAAAAATTCTCAAATTTTTACAGTAACTAGGTCTAAGTCTTAGGAACGTTTTTT
The DNA here is from genome assembly GCA_030278955.1 of Hygrophila difformis. NCBI lineage: Eukaryota > Viridiplantae > Streptophyta > Magnoliopsida > Lamiales > Acanthaceae > Hygrophila > Hygrophila difformis. The sequence continues at coordinate 22,977,047 of JAOANR010000015.1, read as the reverse complement.
GTGTTTTAAGTTTTTCCGTTTGAGTTCGTTTTAAAGGTCGGAAAAATTCAACAATCCTGTTGCGCCGGTAGAAAACGAAAGTAGACAGATTTATGATTCTTGTCAAATCTTTTAGGTTTCGAATGTTTTAAAATCTCCCAAAACCATGTAAGGTTAACTTACAGTGTCTATGAACGTCGGGAATGTCCAATTCGGAGGCGTGGCTTCCAGATCACCGTCTCTCCTCTCCGTTCGTCGGGTTCTACGATCTAGATTCGATACGGGGGTGTAGAAAGAAAAAGGAGATGATTAGGATTCGTTTTCGAATCGTTTATTGAATAGAGATTGGACCGAGACTTACCACGACTATGGAGATCTGTTGAGAACTCGTCCAACAGCGTTCGTCTTGGTTTCGTGCCTCCGACGACTCCGGATTTAGGGTTTCGAGCGTATAGAATGCTTTAGGGTTTCGTAAACTTGTTCGGGGCTCCCAAGGGCTTTATTTATAGAATTCTAAGTCCCTAGGGCGTCCACGGCCGACCTAGAACTCTGGAGTCGATGGGTGTTCAACCGAAAGTCGAAAAATCCGCGTTCGGGTGAGAGATTCACGCAACAACCAAATCTGTGGGGTGGCGCGGTCGTGGCGCGGTTTTCCCCTTCCAGCGCGCGGCCACCGCGCCGACTTCGCCTGGACTTCGGTCCGGGCGGGTCGTGCGATCCGTCGTGCGTTTCCGCCTCTCTTTCGGGTTTCTATCCGTCTTTGCTCCCGAATTCCGATTTCCGGGGTATATTCGGGTTCATACTTTTTCTCCAATTTTATTCTTAGTCTAATTGGATGTTTTGGACTCGAACACTCGAGTTCATTAGTGTCGGGTTTTGGTGTTCCATTTATCCATCCTTTTATTGAATTAAATTCCTTTAATTCCTTTTTAAGTAAAAATCTCATTTCTCATTTTCTTATCTTTATTTATTTCTTTTATTTGCTGGATTGGTTTATTTATTTATAGTATTCATTTTATTTATTATTTATTTATTTAATTATTGTTTTATTTTATGTTAGAAAATTCTCGGGTATTACATTATGTCTCAAAACCGTTTTCGTCACAGGTTCGTGCAACGCCGATTAAAAATTCATTTCAAAACCAATCGATGTGAAATTTTTACAGTAACTACACGACACATTAAGGAACAACTTTCATGTTTTAAGAATTTGGAAATAATGAATTCTTGGTACTCAAAAATCGAGTGCAACTCACTGCATACTCATGGCCCTTAAAACGAATTCAAAACAGTTCTAAAAACTTGGCCGTTTGACATATCAAATGAACACCAAAATTCGTGAAATTTTGTAGGCATAATCTAGACACAATTATCTACAACTTTTGTTTAGAAATGCAAAGTTAAATCATTCGAAAAATGGGTGAAAAACATGCATCAAGTTGAATGAAGGAATCTGTCACAGAATTAAATTGTTCGGTTCGATACAGAAAGTTCATGGCGAAAATTGGGATAGCAAAACTTAATGTCAACGGCTGAAATATGGCCACAAGATAGATAAAGGTGTTAGGAACAACTTTTTTGTTACAAGCCTATATCTCGAGATTTAAACAACAAACAACCACGAAAATTTGTGAGTAAGGTTTTAACTTACTTAGGATGATGATAGGGTCGCTGGATTGGGTTTTCGGACGTCCTAGGGTCACGACGAACGGCCAACTTCTCCGATCGCTTTTTGTTCGTTTTCCGACGGAGAATCGTAGTAAGGAAATAGTGTTAGAATTCGAGTTTCTGAGACTTATGGACGAATTGAAACTTTGTACCATAGCTTACCAAGAGTCTAGAGGGCAGGGCTTGGTTCCTTTCGCCTTGCCGTCGCCGGAATTCTTGCCGGAAAGTGAGTTCGGAGAGGTTTCGACTTGGAGAGGAGTTTTGGAGGTGTTTAGGGTTAGGTTTTCTGAGAGTGAGGGGGAGGGGCGCCCCAAATCTGATCTTATGCCCTTCCCCATTGTTGTGATCGACTTGCCATTGATGGAGGTCGGATTTTTGGCAAGAAAATCGCCATGGAAGGAAAGTTTACACCTCCTGCACCTCTGGCGCGCTGGTGGCGCGCACATAGGCCTTTGTGCGCGCGGAGCACGCGTGACCTTCCCTGGGGGCGCGACGCCCTTGGCCGCGCGGTGGCCGCGCGGCGGCGCGCGGGCAGCGCGGGCCGGCCGGACCGGCCGGTTCGGCGGTCCGCGTGTTCCGTCGGGTCTTCCCTCGCTTTCCCCTATCGGTTTTCTACGTGTTAGCTCGATTCCCTGGGTCGTCTTCGTTGCGGAATCTTCTCCTTAATCTTGTTACGAGTCCGGCTTATCGCTCGCAACATTTCCGGGTCCTACTTAGCCTAGTCTAAATTGGTTCCAACATCTCCTATCGTCCTTGTGATCTAATTCGTGATGTATTTTGTGATTTATTTCGTGACTGAACTTAGAAATTAGTTCTAAGCTGCCTACGTACCCTGTGAAGGGATCAAGTCATGACGTAGTTCAAAACAATTTGAATTTGTTTTTCCTCGGGTGTTACAATCATACTTGTCTCCAAGGATGTGGAGGTGCTGTAGATACTCAGTGATGAAGCTTGGGAAGGGAAGTGTGGTGTAGTACTTCCTTTTGACTTTTCCAGCGAACACCAGCATTTGTTCAAGCACTAGAGCTCCATAGTTGATCTTATATTTTTTATCTATGGTAAACAACAATTTACACATGCTTTTGGACACAACAGAATGGTTAGCAGTGGGCATTATATTGTGTGCACAAAGTTTATAAAGGTGAGAAAACCATTGTGTCAGAACACCTGCACTTCACCTCTTGCTATGAAATCGTTTCCCTTCCACTCCAGTTAGAGTCTCAGCAATAGTGTTCATGGGAAACTTGGCATCACGAGAATAAACAAACTTCAGAGATGTTCGGGGTACCTGGAGGAATCGAATCAGTGCCTTTCCTTTTAGCTCGAACAGCTCTCGTCGAGCATAGCTGAGTTCAAACCAGGGGTTCTTGGTGTTGAGGACTTTTGCGCTCAGGTTTCATAGAAATGCCTAACTAGCGGTCCTTTGTATTGCTTGATCTCCGTCCCCCAAAAAAGTAAGGATCTTTCCTCCAAATATTTGTGCCACCCCATCTCTTCATATTTTGCAGCAGCAAATCGAATCTCCGGGTGCACTTTCATCTTCTCCAGGACTGTTAAGAAGTAAAGCTTGGACTCTTCATAGTAGAAGTCAGTGGATATGGCATTCCCTGTATCGATGATCTCCGGTTCATGCTCTTCAGATGAGGATAAGACAATTTTCCTCTTCTTGGATCCAGTGGCTTTGGAAGACCCTTCTGGTTCAGAACGAGTCCGCTTCTTCGGTTCGGACTCCTTTGGTGAACTCCTTGCCGGAGGAGTTGGTTCTCGTGTTTCAGTCTGGGGTTCTTCCTCTTCAATTTGATCGGACACTTCTTCTTCTCCAGATTCCTCATCTGATCCTTCTTCTTCATTCTCATGGTCGGATCCATCTTGATCACTTTGGGTATCCTGTGAACCCAATTCCTCGGACTTGTCTTCAGTTGGATTCTCCCCCTCAGTGGGTTCAGGGGCATCGTCTTGAGGGTGTTCAGTGTCACCTTCCGATTCTTTGTTCTGGTTGTCCTCAAAGCTTGAGGATTCCTCGGCCTCTTCTTCTTCTTGATTGGCCTCAGTTAGAGCAGGTTTTGTGACTGGGGCGATTGGTTCAGGTTCTCTTCTTAATTCATGCTTTCTCTTCTGGCTGGCAGTCCAGGCAATCTCCTCTGTGATCTCGTTCACAGCATCATTCTTTTCGTTATCAATGATGTCGATCATGGATTCATTTCCAGAGCTTTCAACGTCTGACTCTTGCTCATAGTCTGAATCAGGTTCTTCTTCATCGAGCTGTTCAGTCACTGGTTCAGACACTTTGGTTGGACTGGTGTGTGTTGTAGAGCCAGTGATTTGCAGTGGTTCGATTGGATTTACTTCGATTGTGGTGTCAAGAGCAGGATCAGAGACAACACTTGGTTGCACCACCGCCTTCTTTGCAGGAGTTTTCTTCTTAGGCTTTTCGGTGGACACCTTTTGAGCATCTTTTGGTGTAGGAATAGCAGCTTTGGAGGGCGCACTAGTTTCTGTCACTCATCCAGTTCCCATGGTGGGGAGGTCGGCCAAAATAGCTTCTATAGGCTTCAGTGCCTTGGCAATGTCTGCTTCCACACATTCACTAATGGAGGCGTTCTTCCGTGCCACAACCGTCTCTCTAGGTTTAGAGGTGGAGACGCTTTTACCTTTGGCCTTCTGGGATTCGACTTCCTTTTTCTTCATCACATTGGCTCCTGCAACCTCTGTCCTGATATCCAGGGGATCCTGAACGACTACTGTGGTGGCACCTTTTTCTCCGCCAGTGGAAGGAGATGAGGACTGGAATGGAACGACAATGAGAGAAGGTGTTTCAGAGATGGTCTGTTCCATGATTGCCTTCTGAACAGCTTTGGCACGTCCCTTTGTGTTGGACTCCTCGGGTGATATCACCTTCTTACTCCCTGTTGTTGAGGAAGGAGTGGGATCCTGAGACTTAAAACTTTGGCTACCTCGTGTCTTCACCATAGTAATCTGAAAGAGGCTTTTTGGTAAGAGCAAGTGAGAGTGAACAATATATTTGGAGAGGATATGGAGAATATGTGAAGCCGAGAGAGTGGAAGAATTTAGGAAAACCGATCAACGGAGGATATGGCCACGATTTGATTTGCAACTTCCTATGGAAGGGGAATCACGGTTTCCAAAGATGGTCATGATCACAATTTTTTGAATTTGGAATCAATTAACCGTTCCCGCCGGCTGTTTCGTCAGACGTGTCATGATGGGAGGTCAAATCAAGTTGCAAATTAACTTCCTCCATTTGAATTTTGAAATAGAGTGGGTAGATTTCCTAATTTAAGGATCCTGCAAAAATTACTTAACAAAATAATTAGTATTTGAGCAAGATAACATATTTAAGGTAATATATTAACATAAAGAATATGGAAATTGCACAAAATATAAAACTTATTCCAATATATGCGGGATATTAGGGGATCGTGCATAATCCGAGATCTCTTCTCAATTTTTCGAATCTTCCATGATCTAATGCCTTAGTGAAAATATCAGCATGTTGCTCAGTAGTTCCAACATGTTGGATGGACACAATTCCTTCTTCAACAAGTTCTCTCATGAAGTGGTGTCGGAGCTCAATATGCTTTGTTCTCCCATGTTGAACTGGATTCTTTGAGATGTTGATTGCACTCATGTTGTCACATAGAACAGTGAGGACTTCTTGATCAATTCCATAATCTAGCATCATTTGCTTCATCCATAGCAATTGTGCACAACAACTTCCAGCTGCAATGTATTCGGCTTTGGCAGTTGAAAGGGAGATGGAACTTTGTTTCTTGCTGTACCAACTAACCGAGTTGGTTCCAATGTAGAAGCATCCTCCGGTCGTGCTCTTTCGATCATCTGTGTCACCTGCCCAATCTACATCACTATAACCGAGTAATGAGAGATTAAATTCATTAGAATACCATATACCAAGATCACTTGTCCCTGAAACATATTTGATCACTCTTTTGGCTGCTTTCAAGTGAGATTCCTTGGGATCGGCTTGGTAGCGAGCACATACTCCAACTGCATAGCTTATGTTGGGTCGACTTTCGGCTAAGTATAGTAGGCTTCCAATGATGCTACGATAGAGTTTTTGATCTACACTTTGACCACTGGGATCTTTGCTCAATCTGTCATTAGTCCCTATAGGAGTTCGGACTGGTTTGCTGGACTCCATGCCAAACTTTTTGACAATGTTCCGAGCATACTTGGTTTGACTAAGAAATATGCCATCTTTCTTTTGTGCTACCGGCAAGCCAAGAAAATAGGTTAGTTCCCCAACCATGCTCATTTCGAACTCCTTACCCATTATTTCAATGAAGTGGTCTTTGAGCACATGATGTGTTGATCCAAAGACTATGTCATCTACATAGACTTGAGCAGTTAGGATTCCTTTGCTTTCTCTTTTGATGAACAAGGTTTTGTCAAGACTTCTTCTTTCAAATCCATGTTCAAGCAGGTACTTGGAGAGCCTCTCGTACCAAGCTCTAGGAGGTTGTTTCAAGCCGTACAGTGCTTTGTTGAGCTTGTAGACATTTTGTGGATGATGAGGATCCTCGAATCCTTTTGGCTGTTCCACGTACACCTCTTCGTTGAGCCATCCATTTAGGAAAGCACTCTTGACATCCATTTGATAAAGCCTGAACCCTAATGAGCATGCAATGGATAATAGGAGTCGAACTGCTTCAAGTCTGGCTACAGGGGCAAAGGTCTCACTGAAGTCCACTCCTTCAACTTGAGTGTAACCTTGAGCAGCTAGACGCACCTTATTTCGTGTAATGTTTTCCTTTTCATCACTTTTGTTGCGAAAGATCCACTTGGTGCCAATTATGTTCTTGTCTTTGGGTCTTTCGACAAGAGTCCAAACTTCATTTCTTTTGAACTGAAGTAGTTCATCCTGCATGGCATTAATCCAATGTTCATTCTGAAGGGCCTCTTCCACTTTGGATGGTTCGATCTTAGATGTATAGCAGTGCAAGCCAGCTAGTTCTTTGAAGTTGATCTTCTTTCCCCGGGTTTTCCCCTTTTCATTGACATCACCTATGACATCTTCAGGATCATAATGTTTGTGAATACGTCCATTGAGGTCTTTCTCGGGCTCAGAGTCATGTGTCAAGGCGTCCAGAGTGGGCGTTTGAACGACTTCCGTGGATGCGTTGCTTGAGGTGATTTGTTCTGCATTGATCTGTCCCAAATTCTGACTGCTAGGTAAAGTAGACGGAACTTCATCTTCATTGAGTTGAGCAGGATCCTTGCACGAGACATCTTCTATCGCAACATTTGTGGATTCAAGAACTTTCATGGTCTTTGGAATGTATATCTTGTATGCTCTGCTTGTGATAGAGTATCCTACGAACACTCTTTCATGACTCTTTTCTTGGAATTTTCCCATATGTTCCCTGTCATTTAACACAAAGCATTTGCTACCAAAGATATGAAAGTAAGTGATAGATGTCTTTTTACCGTTCCATATTTCATATGGAGTCATGAGGGAATTAGGTCTTAAGTAAGCCCGATTTATGGTGTAACATGCAGTATTGACGGCCTCAACCCACAAGAACTCAGCAACATTTTTTGCATTCAGCATGACCCTTGACATCTCTTGCAAGGTGCGATTTCTTCTTTCCACCACACCATTTTGTTGAGGAGTTTTTGATGCAGAGAATTCATGCTTGATTCCATGAGTCGTACAATATTTCTTCAAAGGACTGGTTTTCAAATTCTCGTCCGTGATCACTTCGAATCCTTTTCACTTTGGTATCTTTCTCAGTCATGAGGCGGTTACATAATTTTTCAAAGGCTTTAAAAGCGTCACCTTTTTCCCTTAGAAAGTCTACCCAAGTGTATCTAGAATAATCGTCAATGCATACAAAAATATATCTTTTACCTCCCAAGCTTTCAACCTCAGTAGGACCAATAAGATCCATGTACAGTAGGTCAAGACATTTAGTCGGTCCGAGTTGTTTAGACAGCTTATGTGAACTCCTATGCTGTTTGTTCTTGGCACATTCATCACAGAACTCCACGTTGGAGTTTTTGAAGTGAGGAAGACCTTTGACTGCTTCGGTTCTACTGAGTCTGATCAGATCTTTGAAGTTGAGATGCCCAAGCTTTTCATGCCATAGCATGATGTGGTTTTTTCCTGCAACTGAGCCAAAATTGCATGTTTGAACAAGATGATAACAATTATTTTTAGAGCGCAAACCTCTCATGATGCATTCTTGATTTTGGTTGAGTACTTGACAATCTTTCTTGGTGAACTGCACAACAAGAACTTCATCACACAATTGACTGATGCTAATCAAGTTTGCTTGAAGTCCATCAACAAAGAACACTGGAGATAGTTCTCGTGAGCCGTTGTTCTCAATGGTTCCTTGTCCAACCAGGGCATCCTTTTTACCATCTCCAAATACAACAAATCCTCCATCAATTTCCTTGTAATGTTTGAGCAAGTTCCTTTCACCGGTCATGTGTTTGGAGCATCCACTATCAAACTACCATACTGTGCCCTTAGATTTCTTCTTATGTGATAAGAAGGCAACATGGCATCTGTTTTGAACTTTAGGAACCTATTCGCATTTGATGGAGATCGGCTTCATCTTGATTTTATCATTTGGCCAGATGATATGTCTTCCTGCTTGTAGGTCTCTCACAATGATTCCACAGTTTTTAGTTTTGTGGCCTTCAAGTTTGCAATAATCACATCTGAGTGGAATGGGAGGAGGAGGTCTTCTTGTCCATTTGTTCCTTTTTGTATGATGAAGAACTTTCTTGGTAGTCTGGTGTTCACTCAGCATTCGTCCGGAGACAAATTTGCTTTTATTATCCCATTTTGAGGTTGAAGCTTGAAAACCTAGGCCTTGTTTGTTACAGCTTGGTTGTAACACCCCGGATTTGATAACCCAGGCCGGGATGTCACCGCCGCATTTCCCCAGCAAGACACGGCTTCCCGAGCTCGCTAAGGAAATGCAACGCTTGTGGGTATGAAAAAGATTTAAAACATTTCAAGATTTAGTCCGGAAATTTATAATACTTAGTACGATAGTAGAAATTATCACGTGCGGAAAATAAATAAAGTAAGTGCAGCGGAAAGTAAAATCACGGCCAACATGGCCAAATCCTCGGGTTTAACAGACCCGGTAAAAACAGTACGATGCAGAAATTTAAAATGTCCATTATGATTTCCCCCAAGTGCATATGCAATGCGTCACTCGACGTACTCTGTAAAAAAAGGAAACGACAACGGTTGTCAGTATAAAAATATACTGAGTAAGTTAATCCCTAACTACAAATAAAAGGGGTTACAAGTGTTTAAACTAAAGATTTCGCTTACCGTACGAGAATTTAAAAATACATGATTTATTTGCAGCGGAAAACATGATTAAAGAACTTAATTTTAAAACCGTAATTTAAAGCATAATTTAAGATGCATAAATTTTAAATACATAATTAAAGACAGGATAAATACGATTTAAGCATAATGAAACACTCACACGAGTCTTTTACTTTTCATCCCGTAAACTAAGAAGAGGACACCATACCGGGAGATCACTAACGAGGCAATCTCAACATAGGACCACTAACGAGGCAGTCCAAACAATGGGAGACCACTAACGAGGCAGTCTCAAAGATAGTAGGACCACTAACGAGGCGATCCAAAAAGATAGTAGGACCACTAACGAGGCGATCCACAAATACAGCGCGCGAGATCACTAACGAGGCAATCTCAGATAGTAAGGAGACCACTAACGAGGCAGTCTCAAAGATAATGATAGTATGAAGATCGGCTCAGCCTAGTGAACGGGATTTTTCGAAAGTTCGTATTCAAAGTTATCAAATGATCGATATCGCGTTTTCATAGTTCGAGTTTTCTCAAGTTCGAAAAATCCTATTCGAGGCAGTTTACGCCTTTCTTAATTTAAAATTCGTCTTTTCTCCAAAAATTCTGAAACTTTGCCAGTAATTCAAAAACACACACACGAACAACTTTCATGTTTTAAGTTTTTGGAAATGAGGTTCCGAAGTGAGTTGAAATTTGAGTTTATTGCAAAGAATAATTTATGTCTTAAAAACTGTTTTCGTCACAGGTTCGTGCAACGCCGATTAAAAATTCATTTCAAAACCAATCGATGTGAAATTTTTACAGTAACTACACAACACATTAAGGAACAACTTTCATGTTTTAAGAATTTGGAAATAATGAATTCTTGGTACTCAAAAATCGAGTGCAATTCACTGCATACTCATGGCCCTTAAAACGATTTCAAAACAGTTTTACAAACTCGGCCGTTTGACATATCAAATGAACACCAAAATCCGTGAAATTTTATATGCATAATCTAGACACAATTATCTACAACTTTTGTTTAGAAATGCAAGGTTAAATCATTCGAAAAATGGGTGAAAAACATGCATCAATTTGAATGAAGGAATCTGTCACAGAATTAAATTGTTCGGTTTGATACAGAAAGTTCTCGGCGAAAATTGGGTTAGCAAAACTTAATGTCAACGGCTGAAATTTGGACACAAGATAGATAAAGGTGTTAGGAACAACTTTTATGTTGAAAAGTTTTCGGTTTGAATTCCCGAAGGTCGAGTTTTTGGCGAGTCTTTAAAATTGGACGAAAATAGGGTTTTTGAAAACCGATTTTTGTTACAAGCCTATATCTCAAGATTTAAACAACAAACAACCACGAAAATTTGTGAGTAAGGTTTTAACTTACTTAGAATGATGATAGGGTCGCTGGATTGGGTTTCCGGACGTCTTAGGGTTACGACGAACGGCCAACTTCTCCGATCGCCTTTTGTTTGTTTTCCGACGGAAAATCGTAGTAAGGAAAAAGGGTTAGAATATGAGTTTCTGAGATCTATGGACGAATTGAAACTTTGTACAATAGCTTACCAAGAGTCTAGAGGGCAGGGCTTGGTTCCTTTCGCCTTGCCGTCGCCGGAATACTTGCCGGAAAGTGAGTTCGGAGAGGTTTTGACTTGGAGAGGAGTATTGGAGGTTTTTAGGGTTAGGTTTTCTGAGAGTTAGGGGGAGGGGCGCCCCAAATCTGATCTTATGCCCTTCCCCATTGTTGTGATCGACTTGCCATTGATTGAGGTCGGATTTTTGGCAAGAAAATCGCCATGGAAGGAAAGTTTACACCTCCTGCACCTCTGGCGCGCTGGTGGCGCGCACCCAAGCCTTTGTGCGCGCGGAGCACGCGCGACCAGCCTGGGGGCGCGACGCCCTTGGCCGCGCGGTGGCCGCGCGGCGGCGCGCGGGTAGCGCGGGCCGGCCGGACCGGCCGGTTCGGTGGTCCGCGTGTTCCGTCGGGTCTTCCCTCGCTTTCCCCTATCGGTTTTCTACGTGTTAGCTCGATTCCCTGGGTCGTCTCCGGTTCGGAATCTTTTCCTTAAACTTTTTACGAGTCCGGCTTATCGCTCGCAACATTTCCGGGTCCTACTTAGCCTAGTCTAAATTGGTTCCAACATCTCCTATCGTTCTTGTGATCTAATTCGTGATGTATTTTGTGATTTATTTCGTGACTGAACTTAGAAATTAGTTCTAAGCTGCCTACGTACCCTGTGAAGGGATCAAGTCATGACGTAGTTCAAAACAATTTGAATTTGTTTTTCCTCGGGTGTTACATTGGTCTCCCCATAGCGATGACATCATCTAGTTTTGCTTTTCCTTTGTTCAAAGCAGCAAGAGTGTCTTCGGCCTTGGCAAGCTTTTCTTGAACTTCAGTCAGTTCGGTATGAAGAGGATCTTTCTTGCCAAGCATACTGTAGTACCAGAGTTTGTAGTCATTCTTTTCCACTTCTAGGTCATCATTATCTTTCTGTAGTTCTGGATTTTTCTCAAGTACTTCGTCCACCTGTTCAGACAGTTCTTTGAACATCTTTTCAAGTTCCTGATTTCTGTTTTCGAGACCGTTGATATGCTCCTTTAAGTTTCCATTCTCGACTTGCAGTTCTATTGACTCAGCAATGGATATTTCCAATATTTCGAACGTTTCTTCATAGAGATCGTTGAGTTTGCTGATACTCTCTTCCTGTTCCCTGACAAAAGAATGCACCATGTTAGATGAAACCATATTGACTGCGTTAGTACTGATACCTGCATCGTTTTCATCATCATTGTCTGAATCCCACGTCCCGACGAATGCTACTCCATAGTCTGGACCATTTTCACTGGACTCCTTCTCATCTTCGGAGTCACTGAATGTTACTTGGTATGATTTGTTTGACTCCTTTGGTCGATGATTGGCACAGTCCTTTTTGATATGACCTCTTCCGCCACACTCAAAACAGATGATTTCTTTGTCATCCTCAGTCTTAGATGGTTTGGATCTGTTTTTGTCGAACGACTTAGAGCCTTTTGGAGTAGGTTTGGAATTAGATGTCCCGGCATCCTTCTTCATGGAAGAGTTGAATTTGGATCTTCGGTTTTTTAGGATCTGATTCAGCCTTTTGGATAGCATGGCCAATTCTTCTTCATCACTGTAGTCATCAAGATCTTCCACGGAAGAGTCATCCATATCCTTGGTCATAGATCTGAATGCTACTGGTTTGCTTTTGCCCCTAGGGCAGTGATCCATTTCCCATGATAGTAGGATTCCCATCAGTTCATCAACCTGCAATTTATCAAAGTCTTTGTATAGTTCAAGTGCAGCCACTTTTGCATTGAACCTTTCTGGAAGCGTTCCAATGATTTTACCTACAATATCCTGTTGAAAATACACTTTGCCAAGCTGAAGAGCTTGGTTGGTTAGATCACGAATACGATCAATATATTGGCCAACAGTTTCATTATCATCCATAGTAATCTTATGAAATTGAGCATCAAGTGTAATGATTCTTGATTTCTTTACTGGAGCCATACCCTCATAGGTATTGGCTAAAGTAGTCCAGACGTCGCATGCAATCTTGCATCCAGCGATAAGTCTATATTAATCCTTTGTAAGAGCATTGTGAATAGCATTCAATGCTTTGGAGTTCTTTGATGCAGCAAGTTTCTCGGTTGCAGTCCATTCACTCCTTGGTTTGAGGGTTTTCACACCATCTTTTTCTTCTACTGGAGGATGGTATTGAGTTTCTACTGCATCCCATGTTCCTTGATCTAGAGCGATGAGAAATGCCTCCATTTGATCTTTCCAATAGGCATAGTTTGATCCATCGAGCAATGGGGGTCTTGTTACTGAACCACATTGGCTATCCATACTTTTATGACTGGATCTCGCTTGCAGAGCGTGTGGCTCTGATACCAATTGTTAGGTCTGTATGTGTGGATAACCAATGGACTGGTACTGAAAACTAGTTCAAACACCTTTCGTGGACACGTTAAACAGTTTTAAGATGTTATGTAGCGGAAAATAAATAAACTGTTAAAGTAACGAACTCAAGGTTTGTTGACCCAGTTCGGCACAAGCCTACATCTGGGGGATACCAATCCAAGAGGTTCACTAATTGTTTCAACTTGATCCTCGATCTAACAATAGTGATTTAACTCGCCCAACTCCAATCTCCAAGCGGTTGAATTGTGGGACCAAAACACTCCATTATTTTGGTGAAGATCTCCCTGACCTTGCTCCAATTCCTTCAAGGCTCCCCTTCCAAGTTACCCTTGGTCGAAACCTGTTGGCGACCCTCCTTCTAGAATATTCCGTTTAAGCTCTTGAGTTTGACGACTCCTCGAAAGCCTTGATTGAATCTGTCGACTTCAATCAAGAACACTGTGGCACACTCTCGATCAATTCACCCGAGGAATTGTTGATCGTATGTCTTCCTTCGAAATGATAAATTCACGAACACAGAAGGAATGTGTTTTTCTCTTGCAATTCTTTCAATAGCACAAGGGAGAGAATGAGTAATTCAAGTCGTGAGCTCCACCACCCTTGGCCGGCGTATTTCAAGAGAAAAACATCTCTCCATTCAAGGTAGGATTTTGTCGCCATATTAAACCCTTTCCTTAGAATGGAGTTGCCGGATTAGGAGATCTTTGTTTCCATACTTCTTGAGCACGATCTGGGCAAGGAATCAGCTAGCCGTTGGAGAGTAATCTTCGAGCAGATTCGCCAGCATCTCTTCCTTCAAATAGTTTGTCGAATACTGATGGGGTTGGTCCAACAAAGTAGTTCAGACATCGGTTGTGAACACATTTGCTCAAAACTAGTTCCCAACAAATATTGTATAAATTATAAAATTATTAACCATTATACAAAATTAGAAAGAAAAAAAATTTGTCTTCAGAATTAAAATTAATATGTTATTCAATTTGCAACAATTGGAGGCATGAAATTGCAATCAATTTAATTGGAAAAAGTGATATAGGTTTATGAATAGTGAATACTCAAATTTGAGTATTTACTATTCATAAAACTCAAAAACTTAAAAATATGTTTGGTTTTAGGGTATTATTGGAGAGAAGATGTCACCCCATTTTAGATTTTATGTACCATTGGAAATGCCCTAAGACAATTGGAAATAGTTAGCTAACTTTTATTACAATTTCGCCACTAGGTTCATGAAATGATTCCCTATTGTTTCAAGCTTGAGTTTCATTAGGTGTCGCCCCCTTCCATAGATAGGTGGTATTCATAAAAACAAGGAAATGAATTCAGCACTAGTTATCTAACAGAAAATTTCATGCTTCATCGGTCATCCATTACATCAAAATGTTTAAAAAGGAAAAATCATAAGTCTATATTGATTAATGCATCTAAGATACCACCAGATGTAGAGTTAATCTAGTTAGAATTCCCAAAAGGTAGTTCGAGGCTTCATGATTACCACCAATGAATATAGTGGGAAATGGTGCAGCTTTCTCCCCTGAGTAATACTTCCAAAATGAATTCATGGTTCGAAACTTTTTTTTTTGAGGAAAACAGCATTTCATTCCATACGAAACCAATAGTTGAATTACAATGAACTAGATAAGGAGAGCCTAGACCATCATCACAGGGATGGATATATCCAGCAGACAGCAGCAAAAACATACACACACCCATCATCAAACTACTAGTTACATTAGACAACAGTGTGGGACACAACATCTCAAACAAGCAGCGCCGCTCAAGGTCCTTTCACCAAACTGTCTGGCATGCAAATTCCCCAATGTGCATTAACCCTTCCAATGCTCTATAGTTAACTTACCAAGCACAGCCGAGTCCTTCCGACAACTTATAGCATGTACACATCCATCCAAAGTAGACATAACTAGAGCTCTCAGCTGATGAATTGAAGAGACAGTCTATAAACTTGCTTTAAATTCACATCTCCCCTGCTTCATGGTTCGAAACTTAAGTGGCACATTTAGGCGTTCTAGATCTTTTTTCATTCCGAACTGCCTGATTGACCACAAAATTAAATAAATTACTAAACAACAGTTTGTTATAACATCCAAAAGCACCAGTAAAACGAAAAGACAAGCAACTAAAATTCATCAAGATTCATTTTCTACAGTCTACACTGAAAGCATATCCGTGAACTATGGCTTTTTGTGAACTAAGTTCGTATATTCTATGTGATTAACATCATGATGAAAACTGGTAATTTTATGTTTGCAGTAAATCATTCAATCCATCACAATTCTCTAGCTTTAACAGGGTTAATGTATTTGGACAGAGGTATCACTATATCTAAATGGAAACCAAATAAAACAATTGTTGGAATTTCGAATTGGGGAGAACAATTGAGTTTAGATGTTATGTTTCTAAAACTCGTTCTGCATTTTTCACTAAGATTATACGGCTATTTATAGCCGGAAAGTTTACAAAAGTAAAGATATAAAATACACCATTGTTGAAAAACTACGGATACGCAATCCACAATCTTTGAAAGATTATAATTCAAACATATTGCTACTTTTTTATTACGGCTGTGGCACCTACTTTTGACGATGGCGTGAGCATGCATTGTCGGGGAAGGCGGCTGGAGCATGCGTAGTTAGGTGAGTTTATGATTCAACATTTCCCCCCTTAAACTCATCCTCTTGAAATCTTTGATTCCCAGCTTCTTCAGCAAATACTGGAAGGTTTCAACTTTCAATGCTTTTGTAAAAATGTATGCGAGTTGTTCACTCGAGCTGACATACTTCAGCTCCACTTCTTTTGATTTTACATGTTTCCGTATGAAGTGAAAACGGGTATTAATTTGTTTCGAGCGTTCATGATGGACTGAATTTTTTGCAAGGGCAATGGCTGACTTGTTGTCGACATGAATCTTGATTGCACTTTCTTGTTGTATCTTCAAGTCTCCAAGCAATTTCTTCAGCCAAATTGCATGACTGACGCATGCAGCAGCAACAATGTATTCTGCTTCACAAGTCGATAACGCGACAATGGGTTGCTTCTTTGATGACCAAGTGAATGCATTTCTACCAAAGTAGAACATGAACCCTAATGTGTTTTTTCGATTTTCTTTACTTCCAGCCCAATCACTATCACTAAATTCAACCAATTCAGTGCTTTGATTTGTAGAGTATAGAATGCCATAATTGATTGTCCCTTGGATGTACTTCAAAATTCTTTTCGCAGCTTTCAAGTGTGAAGTTTTTGGTGTTTCCATGTACCTGCTAACAAGACCAACTCCAAACAAGATACCAGGTTGTGTGCAGGTTAAGTACCTCAATTATCCCACAAGACTTTTGTAGTAGGTTGGATTTATTGGGTTTCCTTCTCCTTCTTTAGTCAATTTAGTGCCAACTTCCAGCGGTGTGTCGACACTGCACCAGTCTTCCATTGAGAATTTCTTCAGGATCTCCTTTGCATATTTTTCTTGTGAGATAAAAATTCCTTCTTCATCTTGCTTGACTCCAATGCCTAGGAAGTATTGCATCAACCCCAGATCGGACATTTCAAGCTCCTTTTCCATTGACTTCTTGAACTCCTGGATCAAGGCCATATCGTTACCTGTAAAGATAATGTCATCAACATATAGACATACCAATAAAAATTCTCATTTCTTTTTGCATATAGGGAGTGCTCATATGGGCACTTTACAAATCCATTTTCGATAAGGTATTTATCGATTCTTGAATTCCAAGCTCTTGGTGACTGCTTCAATCCATAGAGCGCTTTCTTCAACCTGTACACCTTATCTTCTTGGCCTTCAATTATAAATCCAGGTGGTTGCTCAACATAGACAACCTCTTCAAGATTTTCATTCAGAAATGCGGATTTAACATCTATTTGATGTATATACCACACCTTTTGAGCTGCTAGTGAAATGAGCAGCCTCACTGTTTCAAGCCGGGAAACTGGGGCAAACACTTCTTCATAATCAATTCCATATCTTTGATTGTACCCTTTTGCAATGAGACGGGCTTTGTGCCTTTCAATTTCTCCTTTTGCATCTCTTTTCGTCTTGAACACCCATTTGACTCCAATTGCTCGATGTCTGTCAGGAAGTGATGTGAGCTCCCATGTATTATTTTTCAATGGCTTGAATTTCTTCCTCCATAGCTTTTTGTCACTTAACTTCTTTAAAGGCTTCTTGAAATGTCAATGGGTCAAGACCTACAAATAGAAAGAAATTATTGAATTCATCATCAATTTGCTCACTGGAGTCATATATGTCCTGGACCCTTCTTGTTCTTCTCACAAGAGGACTCTCATAAGAGGATTGGCTTTCAACTTCAACATGATCAGGTACCATGTCCTCCATTTGTTGTTGTTCTTTTTGCTTTTCCTGTTCATCATCAAAAGGAACATGCTTGGTCTGCTCTTCATTCCATCTCCAAGTTTGATCCTCATTAAAGATAACATCTCTTGACATCACCACTTTGCGGGTTACAGGATTGTACAGTTTGTACCCACTGCAATTTTCACCATAGCCAAGAAAAATGCATTTTTGGCTTTTATCTTTAAGCTTTGTTCGCTTTCTTCCGGCACTTTGCAAAACAAATGCTTCCAAAAATTTTGAGATGATCAACTTTTGGTTTTTTCCCACTCCAGGCTTCTTCGGGAGTTATGTCTCCAATACTCCTTGTTAGAAACCTGTTCAACAAATAGACAACACAATTTGCAGCATCACCCCAAAATTCTTTGGGAATATTTTTCTCTTTCAGCATACATCGAACCATATTAAAAAATGTTCGGTTCTTTCTTTCTGAAAGACCATTTTGTTGTGGTGTATATGGCATTGTGAGTTGGTGTGATATCCCATGATCTCTGCAAAAATGATCAAATTCTCGAGATGTGTATTCTCCATCACGATCTGTCCGTAGGCACTTTAATTGGCACCCACTTTGTTTCTCAACAAGGTTTTTAAATTCCTTGAATTTAGAGAAAACTTCACTTTTTTCTTTCATCATATAGACCCATGTTTTTCCACTATATTCATCTGTGAAGGTAAGAAAATACATGTTTCCACCAATAGAAATCCCGCGCCATACTTCTTGAAGATGTGTCGATGTTGTTTTCCCATGACACAAACCTCAAAAACATTGTTGGAGGATTCAATCTGCGGCAGTCCTGTTACAATATTCTTTTTCTGTAACAATTTCAATACATCAAAGTTAAGATGCCCATACCGGAGATGCCATAACTTGCCGCTATCAACAGTGGTTGCCTTCAAGCATTTTGAGTCATATATAGTGAGGTTCAAGGGAAACATTTTGTTCGTCGTCATGTTGACATGTGTGATCAACTTGTTATTCTTATCTCGCAAACTAAGAGCCAATTTTTTCATTTGGATTTCATATACCTTTTCCAACAATTGACCAACACTCAGCAGATTACTTTTAATTTCGAGTACATAATAAACATCAGAAATGCATAGATGTTTTCCATTATGTAACTCAAAGGTAATATCTCATTTACCTTCAATGGCCTTTTCGACAGGTCACCGAATGTGATATTTCCCATTCGTCTTTCATCAAGCTTGGAAAAGAATTCTTTTCTTCCGCACATATGGTTTGGTACACCTGTATCCATGTACCATGTGACCGTTTGAGGTGGCTCTAGTTCATTACAAGACATTAGTACTACTGGACCATCCTTCTCTTCTTTATCAATGAGATTCGCTTTCTCATCTTTGTTGTTGTCTGCATTGAACCAACATTCATTAGCGAAATGACCAAATTTCTTACATATATGGCATTGAACTTCTGATTTGTCAAATCTTCCAAAGTTTCTGCCACGTCCGCGACCACGGGCTCGGAATTGTCCTCGGCCTCGATTGTTATTCTGGCCACGTTCCTTTCCTCCATTATTTTCGCCATTATTGCTACGATTCTGATCATATCGATTATTGACTCGGCCATCTCTTCCCCTTTGTGCCTGAAATCGTCCACGTTGTGGACTTCCTCTGATTGCATTATTTCTTTTAAATGACAATTTCGTTTGTAGTGCTTGCTCCAAGGATCTTTCGTCTCCCCTTTTGAAGAGTCGATGCTCGTGGGCTTGTAAAGAGCCCATTAATTCTTCAATTGTCATTGCCTCAAGATTTTTTGATTCTTCGATGGCAACAACAATAAAGTTGAATTTTCGGTCTAAGGATCTCAAGATCTTCTCCACAACATGAACATCATTGATTTCCTCGCCATTTTGTCTCATTTGATGAACAATAGAGATTACTCGAGAGAAGTAACCTGAGACGGCTTCTGATCTGCTTTGTTGTAGAGTTTCAAATTGGGCTCTCAAAGATTGGAGCCGGATCTTCTGCACTTTATCTACTCCATTGTGGGCTTTCTTTAAAATTTCCCAAGCGTCCTTCGATGTTTTTGCGGTAGAAATCAACTCAAATGTAGCTTCATCTACGCCTGGGTATATTGTGAACAAGGCTTTTTTCTCCTTTTTCTTTATCTCCTTTAATTCCTCGTCGTCTTCTATTGTTGATGCCAATTCTTCAATATTTGCTTCGATCATATCCCAGATATCAAGGGATCCAAGCAAGGCTTCCATTTGGATACTCCACATTCTGTAATTTTCTTTGGTTAATTTCGGCACCTGTGATTGAAGAGAACTGGTTGACGCCATTGTGAACAATATCTCCTTTCTGTTGTGCAGCTTCCTTCTCCAAAATTTTTAATTTGACAAATTCCTCCTCACCACCTCGCTCACTACTTTTAATAGTTTTTTTTTAACACCCCACTCACATATTTTATTTTTTAAAAAAAATGCCGCACTACTCTCCTTTTTTTTGAACACCAACTATTCTGGCCAACTATTAATTCCCACCTACTAGTCAATCACCGCACTAGCCTACCTTTTTTTTGGGGAATTATTTTCTTTCAGGGGCTCATTAGTTTCTTCCTCACAGCTCACTCAATACCCAAGACTAACAGCAACGTGAGCCGAAGGGAAGGGAGATCAATAGCACGTCGGAGCAGCAGAGGGCGGCGTACATGGCGCTTGGGAGAAAGAGGAGATGCGGCTCTGTTGTTGCGGTGGCTGGAGGTTCTCACGGCGGTGAGCAGTGGGGACAGCACGGCTTGGGCTGGGCGGCACTTGGCACAGGAGCGGCGGTAGCGGATGGCACAACGGAAGAGGAGCTTAGGTGCTGGGAGAGACACCGGAGAAGATGGACGGTGACCGGTGGAGGATGGCGGCGCTGTGGCGGAGGAAAGGAACAACGGAGGCGCTGGATTTTTGGAGGCGGCGCTTCGGCAGCTGCTGGGTAGCACTCGGAGGAGACACTGGTGTGTAGATTAAGTGTTTTAATGTTGAGTGTTTATACTAAGTTGTTTTGCTCTGAGTTTAGATCTCAGCCTCTGATACCAATTCTGTTGGAATTTTGAATTGGGGAGAACAATTGAGTTTAGATGTTATGTTTCTAAAACTCGTTCTGCATTTTTCACTAAGATTATATGGCTATTTATAGCCGAAAGGTTTAAAAAAGTAAAGATATAATATACACCATTGTTGAAAAACTACGGATACGCAATCCGCAATCTTTGACAGATTATAATTCAAACATATTGCTACTTTTTTTATTACGGCTGTGGCAGCTACTTTTGACGACGGCGTGAGCATGCATTGTCGGGGAAGGCGACTGGAGCATGCATAGTTAGGTGAGTTTATGATTCAACAACAGTATGGTACATTTATTTGGATTGTGTGTTCTAAGGTAAATAGTTGTGTGAAGTGGTCACACAAATAGGTCATTATGATGATGATCCCAGCACCACAAAGCATCCAGCAACAAAAATAATCGTAGCAACAAAATATTCCAATAACATACCTTATCTCCACACAATAAATGAGAAGATGAATCTTGACTTTTTCAACTTCTTGAAGGTGTAAGAGAGTAGCATATACATTATCCAAATCTCCATGCATGCAACCTTCAATAGCTATTCTCATATGTAATAACTAGTAACACCTGCCCGCGTGATGCGCGGTGAAGAACACTTACTTTTTTTTTAAAAAAAAAGAAAAATATAGAGTTAAAAACTTAAAATGCCTCATGTTCTTGATTGAATTTTTTTATTTTTTCAAAGTTGAGCCAAAAATAGATTCCGATGAGAAGATTTTTGCCTAAAACGGAGCAAGGGTTGTGCCGGCCAATCTCCACAGCGAGATGAGGAGGCGATGACATGGTGGAGGCCGAGACGGAAGCGGGACGGTGCAAGCGAAAGTGGATGTTAATACATTGGAGGGACAAAGAGCGCGGAGACCACAGACGCGGCGGCTCTGCGGCAGAGCTACAGAGGTGGGAGATGGCGGAGCCGGGAAGAACAACGGCGTTTGGAAATGCAGTTTTTCTGATTTGTAAATCTCTATGGGTATATAAACAGATTTGTTTGGTTTATGCATGGTCTAGGGAAAAAATCTTGAAACTGGTACAGCCGGATTTGAAATAAAGGGACGCAATGAGTAGGCAACAATTCCAAAGCCGTCATAATTCAAGGGCAGCTGGATAAAAACGCGTTTATATATTTCAATGTGTGTGAGAGAAAGTAAAAAATGAAATTATGTGAGAGAAAGTAAATATTTTCAATAGTAAATGGTTATTGTTTTTATATATATACTAGTAAATAACCCGTCGATACTCGACGGGCATAATTTTATATTTTATATAATATATACACTTATTATAAGAAGTAACAATAAATTATATTTTGAATAATGAAAAATGTATAATGATTTTTTTTTCATATATTCAAAAGAGGATGTATATGATAATATAATTTAATTATTTTTAAAACTAACAAACAAATCATATTATACCGTATTCTTTAGCTTGTGTGGCTTGTCCGGTACAAACTCACAGACCAATAAACTAACTATTAAAATAATATTTTTATTTGATTTGAAATTAAAATTAAGATAAAATAAAATTTAAAATTAGAATGAAGCATAATATGAAATTTTTCCTAACAATTTGCTGAAAATTTTAATGGTGAAAATCTCATTGATATGGGCTAGTATAACACTATTTTTAAAAATGTCTGAATTTGAAGTGGTGCAGTTTATATTTGTATATGTACTTTAAAAAATTACCGCTATAGGATCACATGTAAAGTTTATAAGAATATCATCCGAAAATGTCACATCTAATTGTACATCTCCAAATCAATACTCGCTTTACCATCTCCTACATCAACTATCCATTTTGCAAATTTTCTATCATATATAAATTTCATTGTAAACAACAATTCTTGTGGTATCTTGAGTTAATCATTCTTAATTGCATGTTAATACTTTTAGCCACATCTTGCTAGTGACACGAAATATTACAACATAATTGTTCATGGCTAAAAACTGGTTTTGGAAGATAAAATCCGTCATTCTTTAAAGATTGACATTGACTTTTGTTTATAATCATAGCAAAACAAACTGTGAGTGAGGATTTTCTCATCTCAAATCGAATCAATATTTTGGTTAAATCAAATGGGCTCATAACCATTCTACAAATCAATAATTTTCTACTTTCATGGTTTTCCAAAAATTAGTTTAACATCAACTATCTAGTTCCGCATCTTGGTTACTATCAACCTACTTCCATTACATAATTTATTTGATGGATATATATTCTTAAGAAGCATGACTATGCAACCCTCATTCAACTATATTTCATGATTCAGTAATCCAGAACAATTGATGGTGTTTAGATATTCCAGTGAAAATAATTTATTGGCATTATCTATGTTTCATCCTTTTGACAAATATTGTTAAAACTGATATATACACATTTTCATTTGCAGACATACGTTCCATGATGTAATTATAGATTGTAGCAACAATCTCATTGCTGGGGTTAATATATAGTAAAAATGTTTGGAAATACTCTCAACAATTGCCGCTATAAAATCTCTCGTAGAGTTTACAAAATTATCATCTAGAAATGTCACATCTAATTATACATTTTCAAGATTAATACCAGCTTTACCAATTACCATCATGTACATGAAGTATTCAGTGTCCTTTGTCATATATAATTTTCATTGTAAATAACATTTCTTATAGTATCTTAAGTTAATCCATCTTAATTACATATTAATACTTCGAGTTCCCTCTTTACAGTGACACGAGATATTGCAACATATACATGGGTAAAAACTGGTTTTTATAGATACAGTCTTTAAAGGTTGACATCAACATTTTTTTTTTGTTTTTTACAGTCATAGTAAAAAAAAAAAATCTTTTTTCCTCTGAAATCGAATAAAGAATTTGGTTAAATGAGACGGACTTATAATCATTCTATCTGTAATAACCCAATTCACCCCTAATATAGCCCAATTACCTTAATTAAGGCCCAAGGACCCATGACCCAACACAAAACCCATTTTCCCTATCCTTCTTCTCTTTGTCGTGACTTTGGTGATTAGGAGAAGAAAGAAAACGCAGATTTGAAGGTTTTGGAGAGGCGAGGCGGCAGATTAGGGGTGGAACCAGAGAACAATGTTGGAAGCTTATCGAAATCAGGCAAGGGTTTTATGTTGCAATCTCTTCTCTTCTATTTCTTCTTCTCCATCACCCTTGCCTCTTTCTTTCTCCCGCAAAAACAGAGGGCTGCAGCAGCGGAGGTTTCTGCTGCCGGACGAGGGCCGGGGCAATCGGCCCCGGCCATGGCAACAAGGGTGGCGTCGCACCTTGTGCGACGCCATGGCAGCAGCAGCGGCTGCTGCCAGCTGCTCTGTAAATGGCGCACGGCCTCCGGCGGTGGTGCCGCCCTCCTATGAGGGCGGCCATGTAAGGGTGGTGATGACCGAATTTTCGACCTTGTGTGATTAGTTCTCTTGGATTTGAATATGGTTTTCTTTGTATATATGAATTTATTTATATTTAACTATTGTATGTATTGTATATTTGGGGATTTATTGTTAGATCGTGTATTGTTGAACCTTGTTAGAGTAACTATTAAATTGTGAGAATATAGAAGAATGGATTGAGAAGATGGTTGGGTATGTTGGTATATTGATAATTTGATTTTAGCTACTTGAAACGTATATTTTGGCTTTGCTTAGATAATTGGATATTTGGGGATTGTTAGTTAAATATGTTTTATTTGTTAAATTAGGAGTTTGGGTTGTTTACTAATAATTTTCTGATGTATGTTTTTTGCAGGTATAATTCACATCACAATTCAGTGGAATACCTAATCTAGAATGTGCAGTTCTGCCTCTTGGAATGAGTAAGGGTGTTATTCCATTGGATGCTACAGGTAGCACAATATTACATCCATGAAGGGCTAAACATAATATTTTCTACATAAATTATCGATAGATGTCTTGTCAGTTCCACCACGTAAAGAAAAATGAATCAACACCCATCACTATCAACTACAGATATTATTTTGTTATAAACATTCCTCTCATCATCAATCAACAAAGATAATAACTTAGTATGATCCGCTTTCATTTCTTCCATATTATAATATGTCTATTATAGTATCAATAGATTATTTGTTTCGGACGTTAAAACTCAATTCAGTACCGGTATTCCAGAGAAAATTTTCAAACTAATAGAATTTACAATAATTAGTCTTTCGATATGAACTTACTTTGATCATTCACAATTACAATTTTCTGACAAAGCTAGATTTATATTTTTGTTTCGTCAATTGCAAATCTGTTAAAATATTGATTACTGAATTACATCATCTGTTTTTTAAGTGTTACACTTTCCGTTTTTCGGGGTTTAGAAATAAGTGTTACATTACCATATTTTAAATGTTTTGAAGGTTAATAATTTTTACGAATTATACTTAAATTATTAATTTTTTAATATTCATTAAAATAAAACTCTAAAGGAATAAAGTCAAATGTGACTTATTTTATTTATTAAATTATTTCAACTAAATAATTTTTATTAACTTAACTTAAATCGTATGTTATTTCCTAGTGTTACTCTTATTATAATATGGAGGGAGAATTTCTTAAAATATTCCCTCCGCCGCATTCAAAGTGTCTCATTTTGATTTTTTAATACCGTTAATTGTTCAACTTTCACCTAATGTTATTGTAATTATATACAAAGAAAATATAGTCAAATTCGGTCTTGTTAGATTTGTCTAATCATGTAGTTTTAGAATATTTTTACATATGTATATTTTAAGATATTAAATGTTAAACAAATGTATTGGCGGTGTGTCCAAAAGTTTTGAGGCAGAAATAATGGGATAAGATTAAAAAATAATAATAGAACTATTCGTAATTATATAATTGTATATTACTTTTAAGAGAAGTGAGATATTTTTGTGAAAACATGGTCTATATACTACATTAACTAATATACATTAATTAAAAGATACAAATATTTTTTTTATATATTCATTAATATATTTTTAATAATATAAATTCCATATATACACTGCAAATTCCATTTAAATTTGAAATTTCATTTTTTTAAAAATTGAAAATTGTGGGAACTCCATATCAATTGAAATGACTCCTTCGGATGGCCTATTTTAGTTATTACCTCAAATTTAAAGTACTTAATACCAGAGTCATTGTTCTTTCTCACACGGAAGCATAAACTAAAGGCAATATATAGGACATTAATAATTAAAAGTATGTGGTTCCTTAAAGCAACAATCTTTTTGATGAAAGGTAATCCCATCCCCAAATGCTCATGTCATGAAATGCAGTTCACATCTCAGCTCCAATATTTGTAAAAATATAACACAACAATTTTTTATCAGTACAATGGTACTGAGTTAGTCAACCCGCTCCACTTTAAGAAGTGGATTTTAAAATAGTGGTTGACACTCATTTAAAAAAAGATAATTCACTTTTTCTTTTAAAAAGGATCACACACACTACCTTTAACAAAATAAATAACTTCATTCTTACCATTGTAGCAACTATACACATGAGGATACCATTTTCCATATATCCTATCATATCATATCGATCATAAGTCATGACCAGCATGCAGCGGACTCATATACAGACACACTCTGGAACCTCGGGTAACCCATCACGGATACACCCAAGAGTATGGACTCATACATGCAACAACGCAGTTTTGGCACAATTTATCAACAATGCCGTCTCAAAATCCAACAATTTCTCATTTGGACCAAAAATCAAGTCCAACATCGTAGTTTACGCCAAGTCAGTTTAAAAATTCATATGAAAGGCGATTGCTATGAAATTTAAACTGTAGATACTCAACATATAGTTGAACAAGTTTCATGTTTTACACTTTTCAAAATAAGGTATGGAAACAGATCAGAACATGTGTTCTGCCAGAAATTCAATGGTGACTATAATTTTCAATAGGTTTTAAAAATAGTAATTTGCGACCAAAAATTCTGAAATTATACCACAAGGTAGATAACACATAGATAAATATTTTTCATGAATAAACCATTTGGGTTTGAAAAACTTAAGACCTTCAAAAATGAGGATTTCAGAAACACTATCATTTCTTAGATTTCAACAAAAAGAGATTTCGACGTTTCGATAAAGCGGATTCCATAAATTTTTCATATGAGCTCTTAAAATTATAAAATTTTCCAGAAAGATACTCAACTCAATAAGGAACAAGTTTTATGAAGGAACCTTTGAGGGATAATGAACCAAAAATAGTTTAAAAAGATGGATCTTTACGTAAACGAAAAACTGACAGATTTTGGTATAATGGGAAAATTCTAATTTTGTACTCTTAAAACATGGATTGGGATCTCCAAAACTTGAAGTAGAGTGTGCTAACTTACAGAATTGATGTATAAGAGCAAAGAGATTCAAAGATAATGGCCGTTATAACACAAGATTCGCGCCACAAATTACGGGTTTCGCTGAAATTCGACAAATAGAGGAAAATCAATTTATAGTATAAAAATAAAAGATTTAGATATCTAAGATACAAGTTTACAAGGAGGATATCTTACTAACCAAGTGTTGAGAAGAGTTAGAACTCTAGAATGATGAAGATTACCAAGCCTACAACACTACACAATCCTTAATATATGCTCACTATGTGGGAGAACTTGGAAGAATAGAATGGGTAGTGAATTTGGCTAATGAAATGGATGAGATTTGTAACACCCCGATTTTTGGTCACCCAGGTCGGGATGTCACCGCCACACCTCCCTAGTAAGACACGGTTTCTCCGGCTTACTAAAGAGATGCAATGCTAGGTATTTCAGTGTTTTAAAATATTTAAAGCATTTGCAAACAGCCCATACAATATAGTCTCGAAAATAATAATAATATCATAGCGCAGCGGAAATAGTATTTAAGTATAATATTGCAGCGGAAATGTAAATACGACCAACATGGTCAAAACACAGGTTAAACAGGCCCGTTTATTCTAATGTCTAATGCAAGAATTTAAATAATTAAGTTTGCAAAAATATAGTTCCCCCATGCATGAATGTGCTCATGATCATTCCACATACTCTGTAAGGAAAAAGGAAAATAAAATGGTTTGATCAGCACAACTTGCTGAGTAAGTTAACACATGCATGATCGTAGGGTTTAAAAGCCATTAATTTAACATTTACATAAAAGCATGATAATATTCATAAATAATTTAAATAAAGCCATATTTAATTTAAATGAAGCATTTAATAATTTAAAAGACAACAATTTAATATTTAACTATCCCCATTTACTCCCAAGATTTAGTATTTCAAAGTTTCACGATAGCATCGCGATGTCAACAAGTTTAGCCGGAAACCGGCGGCCGCAGCCGTATCTGCCATACCCAGTACCACTCCGGAGCCTCGGGAAACCCATAAGGATATTCACGAGAGTGTAGGCCATATATCTCATGCCGTTTTGGCAACATATCTCAATATTTCGCGCAGGGTCACCATCGTCCATATAGGCACGAAGTGAATCGTTAGGAGGGCACCCTGCAGAGCACTCACTCCCTAATTTTAAAGATCAAGTTTGTAAAGGGGATTTCCTAATTTCCAGATTTCACATATTTATTTCAAAGAGTCTTCTACTCGTTTAAACCTTAAAGGCTAGTTTCACCGTTTCAACAATATTTCAAGATTTGACTCGGTCAACCACATTTTACTCAAAAATTCAGTAAAACTCGAGATAAATTCCAAAAATTCTGAAATTTTACCACTGACTCAGAAACGTCAAGATGAACAATTTTTATGTTTTAACTTTTTCAATCCGAGATACCAAAATAGATCAAATACATCAATTTTCGTCATAACCTTAATCTGTCCGAAATTCGTATACAGCAGTTCAAGATTATCAAGATCTACCATAGCAAATCAACTCTAAATTTAATGAAATTTTACAGAGACCTTCTTAAGACATTTATATACAACTTTCATGTTCGGACAAAGATCTAAATCGGTCTAGAACTAATTTCAAAAACATGATCAAGATCGGACCTAAGTTCTGACAAGAATTTCAAGATCCAATTTCAAGCAGTTCGGTTTCGGGTGGATTTAACATATCAAATCATCTCTAAAAATTCTGAAAAATTTACAGTAGATAGATCTAAGCCTTAGAAACGTTTTGCATGTTTTAAGTTTTTCCGTTTGAAGTCGTTTTAAGGTTCGGAAAAATTCGACAAAACGGTTGCGCCGGTAAGAATCATACGTTGACAGATTTTCGAAATCTTGTTTAAACTTTTAGGTTTGAATGTTTTAGTTACTCCCAAAACCATGTAAGTATTAACTTACAGATTTGTAGATATCCGGGATCGTCTATTTCGAAGGCGTGGCTTCCAGTCCTCCGTCTATCCTCTCCGTTCGCCGAGTTCTACGTTCTAGATCCGATTCGGGGCGTAGAAAGAAAAAGAAGAAGGTTATGATTCGTTTTCGAATCAAAACGTAAGAGACGAAAGGATCGGAACTTACCACGACATTTAGGAGACTCTGATTTCGTCCAAATCAGTCCTTCGCTTGGTTTCGTGCCTCCGACGACTCCGGAATTAGGGTTTTCGACGTATAGAGAGTTGTAGGGTTTTGGAAAAGTGTTCGGAGCTTTTAAGATGGCTTATTTATAGGTAAATAAGACCTAGGGGCGTCCAAGGTCTGCCTCTAAGGGTCTAGAGCCGAATGGTGTTCAACCGAAGTCGGAAAATCCGGATTCGGGCGAGAAAATCTCGCACGGGCGAATCTGTCAAACGGCGCGGTCGTGGCGCGCTCGTTCCCCTTTGACCGCGCGGCCACCGCGCGACACTCGCCTGGACTTCGGTCCGGGCGGGTCGTGCGATCCGTCGTGCCTTTCCTGCTCTCTTTCGGACTTCTATCCCTCTATGCTCACGGATTCCAATTTCCGGGGTATCTTCGGGTTTACGGAAGTAGGAACCCCGTATAATTTATGTTTGGACTCGAATTCTCGAGTTCATTGGTGTCGGGTTTCGGTGTACAATTTATTTACCTTTAATAATTCTTTTTATTTAATTAAATTCCTTTAATTCCTTTTTAAGTTAAATCTCATTTCTCATTTCCTTATCGTTATTTATTTATTTGCTGAATTTATTTATTTATTGTATTTATTTCATTTATTGTTTATTTATTTTATTATTGTTTTATTTATTTAGTTATTGGTTTTACTTATTTAATTATTGTTTTATGCTGCAAAATTCTCGGGTATTACAAGATTGGTGTGTTTGAAGGCTAGAAACTCCCTCTATTTATAGGCTAAGATGTGAAAAATTGAACATGACACATTGTGAGAGTGATTACAACCTCACCAATCATCCAATTAAGTGTGTTTTGAGCAATAATGGTTAGAGTATTTGTATCCACTCATTTGGTCCTTATAGCCTAACAAAGGGGCTATTAATTTGGGAGGCATAATTTTGGTGGGTTCAAGAGATAATTGATCACGTTTCTTTGCTTGCCATTCATCCAAGACACTTGTTAATCATGTTGATTTTTCATATATTTTTTTAGGAAGAAAATTTCTTGCAATTGCTTTTAACCTCATATTTGTGTAAGTAGTGTATCATGAAAATGATTGAAGTATTAGCTTTGTCTAGAAAAATCATTATTCTTGCCATTATTTAGTGGCATGCATTTATACTCAATGAGTTGGATATGATAATATAATATTTATTTATTTATTTCAAGTATTGTATTTATATTAATGTGATTTCAAAAAGATAATAATAATATACTTGCATGGTTTTATTTTATTCACAACAATACTCAAACCACAAAGTCTTCATGTCATCATCAAATAAAAATTATAATCTATGAATATATTTTCTATATATAAAAGATAATTCTCATAGATTCACATAAAAACTCATATTTTTATTTTTATTAAAATTTATTCCATAATGAATATTAAAATACTTAAAAATATTCACATACTATCCTCATAATATTTTTCAAGACCAATGTGTATATATAAAAACTTATATATATAATTTAAACAATAGATTTTAAACAAATATTTCATAAACTATATAATTCTATTACCCTTGATATTGAAATTCATATTTCTTCTGGAAAAGACAAATTTATATATATAGTTTTTCAAGTGTTGTTTTGTAGAAAAATCAATATACTAATTCTTCAAGCAAGTGTTTAAATATTTAATAAAAGTCTCCTTAATGAATTAAAATTATTTCGGGCAATTTCTATGGTATTACAATCTACCCTCCTTAAGAATCAACTTCGTCCTCGAAGTTTTAATGAAAACTACTATGGCAATCTAATATGTGAAATACAAGATAAAAGTTAATGAGAAAGGTTTTAGGAGATTTCGAACATACCCTATAAAGATTGTGTCGGGTGGTTACATCCTCCTCCCCTTAAGCCCCCATAACTGTTTTTTGGTCGTTTAAAAAGAGATTAGGGTAGCGTTGCTTCATATCATCCTCTAGTTCCCATGTTGCTTCTTCCATACCATGATTGGACCAAAGTACTTTAACAATCCGGGTGGTCATGTTCCTTATCGTTCTTTCTTTGATGTCGAGTATTTGGATTGGATACTCTTCATATGTTAGATCTTCTTTGAGTTCAATTACTTCCTGTTGAAGTACATGGGTTGGGTCATGCACATATTTATTTAACTGTGAAACATGGAAAACATTGTGCACTCGAGATAGTTGTGGCGGTAGGGCTAGTCTATATGCCAGGGTTCAGACTCGTTCCAGAATGTCATACGGTCCAATATATCGAGTACTTAACTTTCCTTGCTTTCCAAAACGCATCACTCCTTTCATAGGTGATATTTTCAGCATAACCTTATCTCCAACTTGAAATTCTAGGTCTTGTCGCCTAACATCGGCATAACTTTTCTGTCGATCTTGTGCTGCCTTCATTTTCCCTTGGATCATCTTGATCTGTTGGACCATCTCTTCAATGAGTTGCGGCCCAACCACAATAGAATTCTCACATTTTTTCTAACATAATGGGCTTCGGCACTTGCGTCCATAGAGTGCCTCAAACGGTGCCATGCCTATACTAGCATGATAGCTGTTATTGTAAGAGAACTCTATCAAAGGTAGATGGTTTTCCCAACTTCATTTAAATTCAAGAACGCATGCTCTCCGCTTGTCCTCCCGTGTTTGGATTGTCCTTTCTTTTTGTCCATCCGTCATTGGGGTGAAAAGCGGTGCTTAT
The DNA here is from genome assembly GCA_030278955.1 of Hygrophila difformis. NCBI lineage: Eukaryota > Viridiplantae > Streptophyta > Magnoliopsida > Lamiales > Acanthaceae > Hygrophila > Hygrophila difformis. The sequence continues at coordinate 22,945,460 of JAOANR010000015.1, read as the reverse complement.
TTTAATTTGGGTACCAAGAGCTTCTTGCAGCTTGGTCCAAAAATGAGAGACAAATCTGCTGTCTCTATCAGAGATTATATCATGTGGCACTCCATGTCGTCGAACCACATTATTGATATATGCTCTTGCTAATTGATCCATAGACCATGTATCCGTCATTGGTATGAAGATCGCAATCTTTGTCAATCTATCAACAATTACCCAAATTTTATTCATTCCTTTTGGTGATCGTGATAGTCCTGAAACAAAATCCATTGATATACTATCCCATTTCCAACTTGGGATTTCCAATGGTTTCATGAGTCCTAAGGGCTTCTGACGTACTGCTTTAACCTTTTGACAGGTTAAGCATCTAGCCACAAACTCAACAACCTCATTCTTCATCCTTGACCACCAATAAACCTTCTTTAAATCCTTATAAAGCTTATCACCTCCTGGATGTACTGAATATGGGGTGTTGTGGCCTTCTTCCATTAATCTTCATTTTAGATCTACGCATTAATGCGGTACGCACCATCTTCCTTTGAAGCGAATGCTTCCATCCTCATGAATTGTAAAACCAATTGCTTTTCCTTCAACAACCTTCTTCTTGATCCTTTCAAGCTTTATGTCGCCTGGTTGAGCACTGCGTATTTCATCAAATACCGTAGATTCAATGGTCATAGCATTAATGACATTTTCCACAGTTCCATAATGGACTAGCTCCGTATCTACCTTGACCAAGTCCATATACAGTTCCGAAGTTAAGATAAGAGTATTTGCCACGTATCGAGTCTTGCGGCTCAACGCATCTGCGACCACGTTAGCTTTCCCTTCATGGTAGGCGATGTCCAAATCATAATTCTTGATCAACTCTGACCATCTTCGTCGCCTCATGTTTAACTCCTTCTGAGTAAATATGTACTTAAGGCTCTTGTGGTCGATGAATACCCGACAAGTTCGTCCGTACAAGTAGTGTCGACAAATCTTTAATGCGATCACTACCGCTGCTAATTCTAGGTCGTGCGTCGGATAATTCTCCTCATGAGGCTTCAACTGTCGTGATGCATATGCAATGACTTGATGTTGTTGCATTAAAACACACCCTAGCCCCTCTTTTGAAGCGTCACTATACACTTCAAAATCTCCATTATCTGTTGGCAATGTTAAAATTGGTGCTGTTGTGAGGCGTTTCTTTAACTCTTGAAATGATGATTCACACTTTTCTGTCCATTCATACTTCAAGCCTTTCTTCAAAAGTTGAGTCAGAGGTCGTGCAACTTTGGAAAAGTCCTTGACGAACCTCCTGTAATATCCAGCCAGTCCGAGAAAACTTCTCACTTCTGTTTGATTAGTAGGCGTAGGCCACTCGGTGATTGCTGATATTTTTGCTGGGTCAACAGAAACTCCATCAGCTGATACAACGTGGTCTAAAAATGCTACTTTTTCTAGCCAAAAGTCACACTTGGACAACTTGGCATAGAGTTGGTGTTTTCTTCATGTATCTAGCACCTGATGCAAGTGTTGCTCATGGTCTTCATTGCTCTTTGAATAGATCAAGATGTCGTCGATGAAAATGACTACACATTGATCTAACAATTCTCGAAACACATCATTCATGAGATTCATGAATACTGCTGGGCATTTGTTAGCCCAAATGACATCACTGTAAATTCGTAATGTCCATAACGTGTCCTGAACGCAGTTTTCGGAATATCCTTTTCAGCGATTCGCAGTTGATGATAACCGGATCGCAAATCTATCTTGGAGATCACCGTTGCACCTTTAAGTTGATCGAAAAGGTCATCAATCATAGGTAACGGGTATTTGTTTTTAACCGTTACCTGATTTAAACCTCTATAATCGATACAAAGACGTAACCCTCCATCTTTCTTCTTGACGAATAAGACTGGTCCTCCCCACGGCGACGTGCTAGGTCGTATATACCCCTTTTGTAATAATTCCTCGAGTTGCTCCTTGAGTTCATTCATTTCTAGGGTTGCCATGCGATAAGGAGCTTTTGATACAGGTTCTATTCCGGGAAGTAGATCGATTGTAAACTCGACTTCACGTTCTAGTGGCATTCCAGGGATTTCTTCTGGAAATACATCTGGATACTCCCTCACTACTGGAATGTCATCAATTTTATTCTCCTTTGACTTGAGGTTATGGATATAGCATGCATAAAGCATATATCCTTTCTGCATAAGACTATAAAATTTTAAGGCATTTACTACCTTAGTCTTATGTTTGGGGAGTTGGACATAATAGTTGACCTTTTTGCCTCTAGTCTTAGACAATGTAATTTTGTATTTCTGACACTCAATTACCGCTTTATATTGGGTAAGCCAATCCATTCCCAATATAATATCAAAATCTTTAAGGTCAAATTCTACTAAGTTCGCATAGAACTCAAGGTTCTTAATAACTATAGGAATCCCATCGTATCGTTTAGTGCACGATACAATTTTTCCCGAAGGCAACTGAATTCCTAAGTTAATCATTTTAGGTTTTGGCATCTCTAATTTAGGCAAGATTCTAGAAGAGATAAACAAACAACTTGCTCCAGAATCAAATAAAACCTTAACAGGCACACTTAAAGCCGTAAATGTACCTGTTATCACATCCCCTTGAGTTGAAAGATCTGCCTGATTAATAACATTGAGCCGCCCTATAGGTGCTCCATGGTTCCCTTGTTGGTTTCTATTTTGCTGAGGCCTCTGCCCTTGATTATTTCCATTTCGCACATCCTGATTATTTGGCAGAGTAGGGATATTGATAAGGTCATCTCTTTTTGTAATATTTTCAATGCGGGTCTTACACTCCTTCCTAATATGACCTTCTCGGCCACATCTATAACATGTACCCGGCTTGGGGCATCCTCTAGCCAAGTGGGGCTTGTTGCATTTTGGGCATTGTGGTATATATCCTTCATGGTTTCTAGTACCATTGTCGCCCCCTCCTCTTTTTTCCCTGGACGGGTCGATTCTGCCCACCTCGAATATTGCCTTTATTGTTGCTAAGGGGGTTGTTGTTGCTGCTGCTTCCTCGGTTGTCCCGAATCCTCTTGTCCTGTCCTTGGAACCCGCGGCTAGACTCCCTGGCTTTTCTCTTCATCTGTTGTACACGAGAAACTGCGACAGCTCGATCGTAGATCGCTTGGAGGGTAGGATATTGAACTCCAGCCACCACTTCTCTAATGGAGAGGTTTAATCCCATTTCGAACTTCTGTGCCTTCTCGGCATCCGTGGTGACTAACTTAGGAGCAAATCTGACTAACTCCTTAAATCTGATATAGTATTCTTGTACAGATTGTGCTCCTTGTCGTAACGATAGAAACTCTTCATACATTGCTGCTTTGGTACTCATCGGGTAAAACCTTTCTCTTAGAGCTTCTGTAAAGTTTTCCCATGTATACTCCTCATCATTATCTAGCTCTTTCTTTTGTAAATGCCACCAGTCATCTGCATCACCTCCTAAAAAGTACGAGGCTACAGTAATCTTCTGCTCATCTGGGCAACGAGTCGCCTCGAGTAGCTTGTTAAAACTCTTTATCCAATCCTCCAATTTAGTAGGGTCCTCTTGCCCATCATAACGAGGTGGTCCGTATTGGTTCACCACTGCTAGGTGATTGAGCTGGACTTGAGGTGGCGGCACAGCTGATGTGGCTTGATTAATTTGACCCTGACGCAAGGCAATGAGCATTTTCTCAATGATCCTTAGGCGATCATTGTCAAGCGAGTTTAGCGTATTTCAATTCTGAGGGGTTCGGTTGTTGGGTGCTCCTGATTAGGAGGTACCATGTTGTGTCCAACGCCCTGATTGTTGGTGATGTCAGGGTGATGTATGTTGTGTTCAGGTGGTACAGCTTGTTGATTGGATACACCTTGTGCTGGTGGCACTTCATGGTTAGTCATGTTCGGATTTTGGTGTGGCTCCATGTTGTTGAGGGCATTAACACTACGGAGGGTTTTTCTAGTCCTTGCACGGGTGCCATTCTGCTAAGGATGGTTAAGCAAGAGTGAGTTCAAGTCTAAGGGATGGTTATGTCCTAAAACTCGTTAGATCATAGTATAAGGATGAATTAACGCAGACAATGTCTAAGCTAGGAGTATGACTTTATTTATAAAGAGATTAACTAGAAGGAATGAAATAACAAGCTTTATTTCATAAATCTAGAAAACATTACAAGATAGAGACTTTAAAAAGTGCACTTATGATAAGGTCAACTAACTTAGTCTATCATAACAATTTTTTTATTTTATTTTATTTTATTTTATTTTTTATTTTTTGTAGAAAATGATGCATGCTCATGAATGCATATGTCCCCACCTCAAAAATAATTTCTAAGTTTTAAAATTTAACATAGCCCATATGGGCCTTTGAAGAATATTTTGAATATTTCTTTCTCAAAATGGACTCTTTTTTTAAAAAAATAAATTAAAATTCATAAACCGGAGTTAAACTGTCGTATCCATTAGTCAAGCTCGCCTTGTTGCTAACTTAACCAAGAAATGCTAAGATTAGAGGGTACCGCCTTCTAAGTAATTTGCCAACTAGTTAAAATATATAGCTACAGAGTCGCATTCCCCGGAAAGACTGGTAGAGCCACCGGTTGACGGGCAATCTTTAAAAACCAGACTCCTTAGACAGAATCACCTCATGTAGCTCTATATTTAACAGTTTACAAATAGTTAGAGTTTAAAATACTCTCTGATACCACTCTGTAACACCCCGAAATTCATCCTCATAGGGTTTCAGAATGTTACCGCCACACTTGTCAGTCAGGCTCGCCCTTTGGCTAACATAATTGACAAGTGTTACGGCTAAATATCTTCACAAATAAATTTTTGTAGTATGGACTTTAAAAATAATTTCCAATTTTATAAAATATAGACATAAGAAAATTTAAAGTACTTAATACCAGAGTCATTGTTCTTTCTCACGCGGAAGCATAAACTAAAGGCAATATATAGGACATTAATAATTAAAAGTACGTGGTTCCTTAAAGCAACAATCTTTTTGATGAAAGGTAATCCCATCCCCAAATGCTCATGTCATGAGATGCAGTTCACATGTCAGCTCCAATATCTGTAAAAATATAACACAACTTTTTATCAGTACAATGGCACTGAGTAAGTCAACTCGCTCCACTTTAAGAAGTGGATTTTAAAATAGTGGTTGACACTCATTTTAGAAAAGATAATTTTCACTTTTTCTTTTAAAAAGGATCACACACATTACCTTTAACAAAATAAATAACTTTCATTCTTACCATTGTAGCAACTATACACAAGATGACACCATTTTCCATATATCATATCATATCATATCGATCATAAGTCATGACCAGCATGCAGCGGACTCATATACAGACACACTCCGGAGCCTCGGGTAACCCATCACGGATACACCCAAGAGTATAGAGTCATACATGCAACAATGCCGTTTTGGCACACCCAAGAGTATAGACTCATACATGCAACAATGCCGTTTTGGCACAATTTATCAACAATGCCGTTTTGGCATGTTTAGAGGGGGAGGCCCCAAGACACATCCCTAGTGCATTAGCCCTCTAGCAAGTATGGCATCTTACTCAAGTTAATAATGCACAATGGATTTAAAAGTGTTTTTCACAATTTTCCACAAAATATCCTCTTTAAAAGAGTTTTCAACAATTTCACGGGAGTAACCTCATAACAAAGGCATTCAATAATGCCCAATATCATTTCAACATTTAACTCCCATATCAATATCTTATAAATATGAAAAAATATCATTTCATGGATCTCAAAATCCAACAATTTCTCATTTGGACCAAAAATCAAGTCCAACATCGTAGTTTACGCCAAGTCAGTTTAAAAATTCTTATGAAAGGCGATTGATATGAAATTTAAACTGTAGATACTCAACACATAGTTGAACAAGTTTCATGTTTTACACTTTTCAAAATAAGGTATGTAAACAGATCAAAAATCGATTTCTTTTCAGAACATGTATTCTGCCAGAAATTCAATGGTGACTCAATAATTTTCAATAGGTTTTAAAAATAGTAATTCGCGACCAAAAATTCTGAAATTTTACCACAAGGTAAATAACACAGATAAATATTTTTCATGAATAAACCATTTGGGTTTGAAAAACTTAATACCTTAAAAAATGAGGATTTCAGAAACACTATCATTTCTTAGATTTCAACAAAAAGAGATTTCGACCTTTCTATAAAGCGGATCCCATAAATTTTTCATATGAGTTCTAAAAATTATAAAATTTTCTAGAAAGATACTCAACTCAATAAAGAACAAGTTTTATGAAGGAACCTTTGAGGAATAATGAACCAAAATAGTTTAAAAAGATGGATCTTTACGTAAACGAAAAACTGACAGATTTTGGTATAATGGGAAAATTCTAATTTTGTACTCTTAAAACTTGGATTGGGATCTCCAAAACTTGAAGTAGAGATTGTTAACTTACAGGATTGATGTATAAGGCCAAAGAGATTCAAAGATAATGGCCGTTATAACACAAGATTCGCGCCACAAATTACGGGTTTCACTGAAATTCGACAAATAGAGGAAAATCAATTTATAGTATAAAAATAAAATATTTAGATCTCTAAGATACAAGTTTACAAGGAGGATATCTTACTAACCAAGTGTTGAGAAGAGTTAGAACTCTAGAATGATGAAGATTGCCAAGCCTACAAGACTCCACAATCCTTAATATATGCTCACTATGTGGGAGAACTTGGAAGAATAGAATGGGTAGTGAATTTGGCAAATGAGATGGATGAGATTGGTGTGTTTGAAGACTAGAAACTCCCTCTATTTATAGACTAAGATGTGAACAAGTGAACATGACACATTTTGAGAGTGATTACAACCTCACTAATCATCCAATTAAGTGTGTCTTGAGCAATAATGGTCCTTATAGCCTAACAAAGAGGCTATTAATTTGGGAGGCTGTTAAGTTTGGTGGGTTCAAGAGATAATTGATCACCTTTCTTTGCTAGCCATTCATCCAAGATACTTGTTAATCATGTTGATTTTTCATATATTTGTTTAGGCAGAAAATTTCTTGCAATTGCTTTTAACCTCATATTTGTGTAAGTAGTGTATCATGAAAATGATTGAAGTATTAGCTTTGTCTAGAAAAATCATTATTCTTGCCATTATTTAGTGGCATGCATTTATACTCAATGAGTTGGATATGATAATATAATATTTATTTATTTATTTCAAGTATTGTATTTATATTAATGTACTTTCAAAAAGATAATAATAATAATATACTTGCATGGTTTTATTTTATTCAGAACAATACTCAAACCACAAAGTCTTCATGTCATCATCAAATAAAAATTATAATCTATGAATATATTTTCTTATATATAAAACTTAATTCTCATAGATTCACATAAAAACGCATATTTTTATTTTTATAAAAATTTATTCCATAACGAATATTAAAATACTTAAAAATATTCACATACTATCCTCATAATATTTTTCAAGATCAATGTGTATATATAAAAACTTATATATATAATTTAAACAATAGATTTTAAAAAAAATTCCATAAACTATATAATTCTATTAACCTTGATATCGAAATTCATATTTCTTTTGGAAAAGACAAATTTACATACTAGTATATAGTTTTTCAAGTGTTGTTTTGTAGAAAAATCAATATACTAATTCTTTAAGCAAGTGTTTAAATATTTAATAAAGTCTCCTTAATGAATTAAAATTATTTCGGGCAATTTCTATGGTATTACAATCCACCCTCCTTAAGAATCAACTTCGTCCTCGAAGTTTTAATGAAAACTACTATAGCAATCTAATATGCGAAAATACAAGATAAAAGTTAATGAGAAAGGTTTTAGGAGATTTCGAACATACCCTATCAAGATTGTGTCGGGTGGTTACAGGTGGCTTCGGTTGATATAGTCAAGATCATGATGAATGATCCGATCAGCAGCCGAAGAATGGCCAAATGGGCCATGAAGTTAAATGCGTATGATTTGAAATACCAACCACTTAAGGCTATGAAAGGACAAGTCGTAGCTGATTTTCTGGCCGATCATCCAATGTCTTCAACATCCGACGATATTGAAGAACAATTTCGGCCGAAAGTGATGGACGAAATAGGGATAGTATACCTGCATCCGTGGACGATGATGTTCGATGGCTCCAAAGCCGCTTCAGGGGTTGGAGCAGGGTTCACACTACATACACCGGAGGGCAAGGTATACAAATACTTCGTACAACTGCTGAATTCCTATACGAATAACCAGGCGGAATACAAAGTATTGATTTCGGGATTACAACGACTGATAGAAGAGGGAGTCAAGGCCATTATAATCAAAGGGGACTCGCAAGTGGTTATTTAACAATTGCTTGGAGATTTTTCCGTTAAAAGTTCTCAGCTGATTAGACTGTACGAAGAGGCCATTGGTTTATTGGAAGAATTTGACGAAGTATACATTGAGTATATCCCAAGAGAGAAAAATGAATTAGCCAATGAATTGGCTCAACATGCATCTAGATATCGGCGCCGATAGCAGGAAACGTGGAAATATATGTGGCCGAAACGGAGAAGGCCGAATGGATTAAAGAGATAGCGCGAATTTTGGAAGATCCAGCCGAAGCTAATCCAGCCGAAAAGCGGAGGGCGATGGATTATATAATAATAGGAGGGTTACTCTTCAAGCGAGCTATCGATGGAATATTACTCAGATGTGTCGGAGAAGAAGATGCTAAAAGAGTAATGAGAGAAGTACACGAAGGAATATGCGGCGCACATCGTGCAGGAAAGTCAATGAAATGGAGTATCATTCAGCTAGGATATTATTGGCCGAATATGGGAACATATTGCGAAAGATATGCGAAAGGATGCTGCGAATGTCAAAAGCACAGGCCAATTCAGAAGTTGCCAGGCAAAGAACTGCATATAATGATTAAGCCATGGCCATTTCGAGGATGGGCTATGGATATTATTGGAAAAATTCATCCATCTTCTTCAAAAAAGCATGAGTTTGTTCTGGTGGCCACGGATTATTTCACGACATGGGCCGAAGCACAGGCGTATGCCAGTATTTCTCAAGAAGAGGTTATTGAGTTTATTAAGAGACAATTGATCTACAGATTCGGAATCTCACAGACGATTCAAACAGATAGAGGAACAGTATTTGTGGGAGAAAAAGTCAAGGCCTTTGCAGACGAATATGGAATAAAGATCGTACATTCGTCACCATATTATCCACAGGGAAATGGGCAGGCAGAGGCTACGAATAAGCAATTGATAGGGATTATAAAGAAGATGATTGAAGATCAGCCAAGGAAGTGGCATGAGAAATTGTCTGAGGCTTTATGGGCTTATCGAAATGCTAAGACTTCAGCCACTGGATTCACACCATTTCGGCTGACATATGGGATGGACGCAGTACTTCCAGCTGAAATAACAGTGTCGACCTTAAGAACAAGCCAAGCAGATGCGATGTTAGCCAAACAGTACGATCAGCTGATGAGGGACGAGCTATTAGAAGTTAATTCCGATCGGCTGCAAGCATTTAAGAATTTACAGAAAAATAAAAATGTTGTGGCCGACTGGTACAACAAGAGAATCCGTGTTAAGCGATTTGAAGTTGGCGATTTAGTGTGGAAAGTTATATGGCCACCCAAACAGAAGGATGGCCGATTGGGAAAGTGGAGCCCCAATTGGGAGGGGCCATTTATTGTTCAGACAAAATTGCCAAATGGAGCGTACATGTTAGTGGACGAAAATGGAGAACAAATGTCAAATCCAGTTAATGCAAGATATATGAAGAAATACTATGCTTCAGTTTGGGATTAAATATCAAGCAAGAACAGTAAACATTTTATTGCATGGACGAACATTACAAAGAGGAGCTACTTCGGCCGAAAGCGGCGTCGATAGTCCGAAATTACAATATACAAGGGAAATGTCCTAATCCGGCAGGGCAGGGAAGGGATGGAAGGCAGTGGGATCTGAAGTGGTAGAAGTTCAGATTCATTACCAAGTCCTTCCCGCCTAGAGGATCGGCGAAAGCTGTGCTATTGAAGGCAGCTCCCCGATCGTAAAGAAAAAAAAGAGAACAGATAAGTTTTGCTCCTAAAAAGAAAACCCCACTAAAATGTGCATGGCATGAAAGAAATCCTTGGGGTGTGCCTTTCAAAGCAAAAAGATTATACGGTCCCATAGAAAGGTGTGGTTATCATTCGACCGCCCAGGACTTTGGGACCAATATAAGCAAGAGTACGACAGGTCATATCAATATTAAGAGACAGGACGAAGCCTAAATATGACCGTCGAAACATATGTTAGGAAAAGTGTTGAGAGATCCTCTTCCGCATGAAGGTGGCAATAAAAGGATTAGCTGAACTCGCCGCACAGAGGAGGGAGTTTCGTGTCATGAATGAAGATTCAAACGAAGAGTCAGTACGCCAAGGGGGCCAGGGAGAAAAAGGTATGAAACACATCGAGGTAATTATAACAAGCATTGCAAGGTGTTGTCATGGAAAAGGAAAGGATGCTGGTATTTATAGAAGACCAAGGAAATGGCATTTATAGCAAGGGCAGAAACAAAAAGAAATAAGCGTTAATGATGGACAAGACGTTTCAGGAGTTCCAATAAAGCTGCAGAGAATATTGCCCTGCCAAAGAAAGATCCCGGAGGTTACGGGAAACAGATGTAGTAATTCACAAAAGACAAACATTAGATTCATAGCAGGTTTTAAAAATAGTAATTCGCGACCAAAAATTCTAAAATTTTACCACAAGATAGATAACACATAGATAAATATTTTTCATGAAGAAACCATTTGGCTTTGAAAATTTAAGACCTTCAAAAATGAGGATTTCAGAAAGACTATCATTTCTTAGATTTCAACAAAAAGAGATTTCAACTTTTCGATAAAGCGGATCCAATACATATGAGTTCTAAAAATTATAAAATTGTCCCGAAAGATACTCAACTCAATAAGGAACAAGTTTTATGAAGGAACCTTTGAGGGATAATGAACCAAAATAGTTTAAAAAGATGGATCTTTACGTAAATGAAAAACTGATAGATTTTGGTATAATGGGAAAATTCTAATTTTGTACTCTTAAAACATGGATTGGGATCTCCAAAACTTGAAGGAGAGAGTGTTAACTTACTGAATTGATGTATAAGAGCAAGGAGATTCAAAGATAATGGCCGTTATAACACAAGATTCGCACCACAAATTACGGGTTTCACTGAAATTCGACAAATAATGGAAAATCAATTTATAATATAAAAATAAAAGATTTAGATCTCTAAGATACAAGTTTACAAGGAGGATATCTTACTAACCAAGTGTTGAGAAGAGTTAGAACTATAGAATGATGAAGGTTGCCAAGCCTACAAAACTCCACAATCCTTAAGATATGCTAACTCTGTGGGAGAACTTGGAAGAATAGAATGGGTAGTGAATTTGGCTAATGAGATGGATGAGATTGGTGTGTTTGAAGGCTAGAAACTCCCTCTATTTATAGACTAAGATATGAACAATTGAACATGACACATTGTGAGAGTGATTACAACCTCACCAATCATCCAATTAAGTGTATCTTGAGCAATAATGGTTAGAGTATTTGTATCCACTCATTTGGTCCTGATAGCCTAACAAAGAGGCTATTAATTTGGGAGGCTATTAATTTTGTCCATCATGTTGTCTATTAACATAATGGTTTGCCTATTATGGAGGCTATTAATCTTGGTGGGTTCAAGAGATAATTGATCACTTTTCTTTACTAGCCATTCATCCAAGACACTTGTTAATCATGTTGATTTTTCATCTATTTGTTTAGGATGAAAATTTCTTGCAATTGCTTTTAACCTCATATTTGTGTAAGTAGTGTATCATGAAAATGATTGAAGTATTGCTTGTCTAGAAAAATCATTATTCTTGCCATTATTTAGTGGCATGCATTTATACTCAATGAGTTGGATATGATAATATAATATTTATTTATTTATTTCAAGTATTGTATTAATATTAATGTGCTTTCAAAAATATAATAATAATATACTTGCATGGTTTTATTTTATTCACAACAATACTCAAACCACAAAGTCTTCAACCAATATAATACTCAGCAGTCACGTTTAAGAAAAAAATGAGCTCCAACCAAGGACTGAGCTGTGGCGGTGGCGGAGGGAAGACGGGGGGCAGTGGTCAAAGTTCAGCTGAAGGTAAACTGGACGGAGCTCGGAAAAACTTGGTGGGTGTTTTCGTTGGAAATATCCCAGTGGAGGTAGGGAACGGGTGATGTATCGAGAGATAGACAAGATAGAAAAGGTCAAAGATTGGTTCATTCCCAATAGGAGATGGCCGGAGAAGGGCTTCAACTTTGGCTTCTTTAGGTTTCAAAGCAAAAGGGAGGCGGCTGTGCTTATCAAGAGCTTGCATGGAAGGACCTTCAATGGGAGACAGTTAAAGGTCAGCTGGGCATTCCCGAGCCGGAAAGGAATACGGGGAATGTACGCTAGAAAGATGCACAGGGGGCCTCTGATTCATAGTAAGGAGAGCAAGGGAGTAGGTATGTCAGCTGGAGGGGTTCATACTGGAGGATGAAGGGACGAAAGAACATATGCGGAGGTGATCAAGGGGGAACAAGATAGGAGAATAGAGAATAGGGGGGAAGGAAGTCGGATATCATAAATCTTAAGGTGGTGCAACAAGATATGGCAAAGCTACAAAGGGCGGTGGTGGTGAGTCTGTTGAACCTCGAGAAGTTAGTGGGGTTTCAAGAGTGGTTATTCAATGAATACAAAGAATGTCAGGAGGTTCTGTATGGAGGAGGGTTGATAGTTTTAGTGGTATTCAAGGATGCAGAGAGTAGAGAGCCCTACCTGAAGGATCAAAATGATCATAAGTGGGTTGATTGGAAAAGAAGATGGGTGGCCGGAGCTATGACAACCAAACAGCTGGTTTGGATTTATATTTTTGGGTTACCTTACAATGCATGGTGTGAGGAAAATCTACAGCGATTAGTCAAGGGTTGGGGGTATGTAGTTAACGTTCATAGTGAAACCATGGAGAAACAGCGGCTGGATAGGGCAAGGATCTTGGTGGCCTTGAAGGGTAGAGATGAGCCTCCATCGGAGATAAAAATTCAAGTGGGAGGGATTGTGTCCAGGGTGCGGATTGTAGCTAACTATGGGGATGAAGTGGTGGTGGCCGACGAAGGGGGGGATGCAAAGGAATTGCCAGCCTATGAGAGATCATCGGAGGTGGAGGTGACCGAGCGGACGGGGACGGTGGTGACGACGAAAGAAGGTGAGTCCCGGTCCAATGATCATGGGGAAGTGCAAAGATTGTCTAGGGAAGTGCATGGCAGCGAGACAATTTTAAATAAGGCGGCTTATCATTATGTCGATAGTGAGAAGGCATGCAGAGAATGTGTGCAGGAGGTGGGGGAATTTCCAGAAATGGATCAGGTGGGCTTAATTTTAGATGGTGGGCCTGCTAAGAACGGACCAAAACTAAGTGAGCAGAATGCTGATTGGGCTGAAGGCAATGATGAGGGGATATTGGGGGGCACTTGGAGTAGTGGGCCAATTGGGCCTGCTGTGAGGAGCCCAACCGTAGTCTTGCCTAATGAAGAATGGGCTGGGGATTTCTCAGAGGTGGAGTTGGTGGGATATGCGTCCAGAGGGCAGAATGCGCTTGAAAGGGGGAGAGGTTTATGAATCAGGCCGTTGTTATTTGGAAGAGGCTGAACAAAGAGGGAGAGGGGCGAAAGTGGCTAATGAAGGGGATAACATCGGTACATATAGTGAAGGCATGGTGGTGGGATTGTCGGATCAGGGTGGGGTGGGCGAGGCGGAGAACTTGGTGCCGGTTGAAGTGGTTGATAGTGGGGAAGGGTTAGAGATGGAAGTGTCGGCTTCTGATGTTATCAATGGCGAAGAGAGGAGAATTGGAAAAACCACAACATCAATAACAGGCCAGGATGTGGATGAAGGAGATTGTCGAGAATTAGATGAGGGTGTTGAAGTAATGGTAACGGAGGAATTGAAGAAGGTAAAGAATGCGTTGAACAATGTCCTTGAGGGTAGGAAAGGCTATATTCGGAAGGGGCGCAGGAAAGGAAATAGGAGTTTGAGTGTGAAGAGAAGTGGTCAGGTGGCTAGACAAGAAAAGATGGGAGTATCGGAGGAGGGGTTTGCATCTCTACAATTTGCTACTATAAGATTGAAGAATGGGGTTAAATTGTTCGACTGTTCGGAAGCAGAAGAAACACTTGACACTGCTGAAAGGTTGCGGTTGGGATTATTGGTTGGGAGAAAGGCGGGGCTGGAAAGGGTGAGGGAGGAGGTAGTATTGGAGTTGTGAGAGAGGGTGGATGCTAAAGGGATTGTGGTTATTATGTGAACAATGCGATTGATCACATGTAATCTTAGGGGTTTGAATGGGGGTGTTAGGCGGAGGGCAGTGATGCGTATGTGTAAAAAGGTCAGACCAACTATGATATGTTTCCAAGAAACGAAAATGAGTGTGGTGAGGGATAGGTTAGTTTACAGGTTATGGGGGTCAAGGGGATATGATTATTGTGTTTAACCGAGTGTTGGGGCTGCGGGGGGTCTGCTTGTGGCGCGGGATTCCAACTGTGGGTCTTTCAAGGAGGTTGATAAAGATCACAATTTCATTAGGGTTAAGGGTAGGTTTTCCGGTGTGAGGGTGGAGGTTAACGTTGTGTGTGTACATGCTCCGAATGATAGAAGAGCGAGAGCTAGGTTCTGGGATTTGATTGTGCAGAGGTGTAATTCGGATAATGGGGAGCTTTGGTGTTTTGTAGGGGATTTTAATGCGGTGGTGGATGCGGGTGAGAGGGTGGGGTGTAGTGAGGACATAGGATCCATTAGAGAGTTTAGAAATTTCATTGATCATATGGGGTTGGTGGACTTATCTATGGACGGTGGACATTTTACTTGGGTTGGGAGAGGTGGGCGAGCGTTTAGTCGTCTGGATAGATTTCTTATCTCGCCAGGGTGGTTATGTCTAGAGGGGATAATTGTCCAGAAAAGAGGAGAGTCGGTGTTATCGGATCACTTTCCGGTCAACCTAGAGGTGGGGGAGAAATCTTGGGGGCCTAAGCCCTTTCGTTTCTATATTTACTGGTTGCAGGCTAAAGGTTTTTCTGAAGTAGTTAAAACAGCATGGGATACGGATAGATCTTACAGAGGGTGCAACTTATTGGGGAGGCTTCAGGAGGTTAAAAAGAATATCAGAGAATGAAATAATGTTGAGTCCAAAATTCAACGCTTACTTATTGAGATTGGGGAACTGGAAGAAACTATTCAGGGTGGCGTGGGGGCTGAGGTTGTTCTGGAGAAGTGGAATAAGAAAAAAATGGAACTAAAAAGTCTGTTGGCAGCGGAAGAAAGTAGGTGGTTTCAGAAATCTCGTGTCCGATGGATTAAAGAAGGAGATCAAAATACAAAATTTTTTCATGCCGTCACAGCCTTAAACAGAAGGAGAAATTACATTGGAGCAATTAAGATTGATGGTATGGTTCATGATGAGCCGAGAATGGTAAAGGAGGGGGCTGTCAGGTTCTTTCAGGCTAAGTTCAGGAGAGACAAAGAAGATATATTTCACATCGATAATTTAAGGATGCATAAGGTGGATGAGGGGGGCCGGGGGTGGATGAGTAGGGATTTTACGGAGGAGGAGGTCAGAGAAGCTATATGGAGTTGTGATGGTAACAAGGCTCCGGGGCCGGATGGTTTCAATATGGAGTTTTTTAAGAAATTCTGGTTGGTTGTTAAAACAGACTTGATGAAGGTATTCCAAGGGCTGGCCAGGGAGGAGACATTGCCAAGGGACATTGGTAAATCCTTCATCACTTTAATTCCTAAGGTAGAAAACCCAATGAAATTTGGTGACTTTAGACCGATATCATTACTCGGGAGCATTTATAAAATTGTGGCCAAGGTGTTAGCGAGAAGATTAAAGGAAGTAATGGTTAAACTGGTGGGGCCGTGTCAAATGGCCTTTGTGAAAGGGCGACAGACTTTGGATGAAGTATTGGTGGCATCCGAGGTTATTCATTCAACTCAAATAGCAGGGCGGAGGGGTTTTGTAATTAAGTTGGATTTTGCCAAGGCCTACGATAATGTTTCGTGGGAGTCTCTATTTAGAGTGTTAAGGATTATGCACTTTGATGAGAAGTGGATACGGTGGATGATGGTGTGTGTTAAGTCAGCAGAGGCAGCAGTCCTTATCAATGGGTCACCAACCGGTTTCTTTAAGATGGAAAAGGGTCTTAGACAAGGGGATCCTTTGTCCCCGTATCTTTTTGTTTTGGTTGCCGAGATACTAAATTGTTTGTTGAGTCGTGCGGTGGACTTGGGGCTGTAAAGGGGGTTAATGGTGGGAAATAATAGAAATTATATGGTGGTGTCGCACTTGCAGTATGCGGATGATACGGTGTTATTTTGCGAAGGGGAGGTGTTACAGGTGATTCTTATAAAGCGGATTCTTAGATGCTTATCCTTGTCAACTGGTTTGAAGATTAATTTTAATAAGAGCAGTATATATGGAATTAACTGTGATCCAGACTTAGTCAGGGATGCGGCTAGGGTCCTTGGATGTGAGATGGGTACTTGGCCGATGTCATATCTGGGGATCCCGGTAGGAGGCCGAATTAACGGTCTGTCACTTTGGCAACCGGTACTTGATAGGGTGGAGAAAAGGCTAGCGGGATGGAAGGGACGAATGCTCTCACAGGCCGGAAGACTTTCCTTAATAAAGTCGGTCATGAATAGTCTCCCGATATATTTTCTGTCAATTTTTAAAAATCCAAGAGCTGTGGCGGAGAGGTTAGAGTTGCTAAAGAGACGCTTTTTTTGGAATGAATGGGAAGGAAGGAGGCGGATGCACACAATCAAGTGGGAATCAATATGTTTAAATAAGGAAGAAGGGGGGCTGGGTGTTCGAAGTGTGGAAAAATTTAATATGGCATTGATGCTTAAATGGAGATGGCGATATGGGAGTGAGGATGCTCTTTGGAAACAAGTGATTGATATTAAATATTATGGTAATGGTGCGCCTTTACTACCTGAAGCAAAAAATGAAAGGTCTATGTGGGGAAGAATTTGTAACGTATGGAAGAGTGCTGACCAGAGGGGAATGGATGATTGCTTCAGTTTTCAAGTTGGGGATGGCTGTAAGACGAGATTTTGGGTGGATAAATGGTTGGAGGGAGGGAAAACATTAAGAGAGACTTTCCCTAGAATCTATACGCCGGCAGTGAATAAGGAGGGCATGATTGCTGAGTTTGGGGAGTGGAATGGGGTGGTATGGGGCTGGAAGATAGAGCTTAGACGACGTCTCTTTGACTGGGAGTTAGGGGTGTGGAATAACCTTTTGTTGGTACTGAATCAGACTCGTCTTAATAGATTCTTGGGTGATAAAGTATGTTGGAAATTAGAATGCAATGGGCGCTTCTCCACTCGGTCTTGCTGGAGGCGGCCTGAAGGATCTGGGGCGGAGAACATGAAGTGGTTCTGGGTTAGGATGTGGAAAGTGAGATGTCCCATGAAGGTGAAGGTGCTGGTATGGAAGATCTTCCATGATGGCCTTCCGGTGAGAGAATCACTGTTAAAAAGAGGCATTCAAATACCAAATGCGATGTGCACATTATGCGAAACGATAATTGAGTCCTCTGATCATTTATTCTGTAAATGCACTAAGGTATGTGATTTATGGTATATTGCGCTGAATTGGTTTGGTGTCTGCTGGGTTGTCCCAGGAAAGGTTAGAGAGGTGTTGGTAGGGTGGTTTGGTATACCAATTAAGCAGAGAAGCAGGATGGTATGGATGTTGATGGGTTTAGCTATTTGTTGGACGGTGTGGACGATGCGAAATGATTTGGTGTTTAAGGGTGTGGTGTTTGACAGAAACATGGCGGTGGAGTTAATCAAATGGAGGATAGGTTTGTGGTGGCAAGCAATCACGGAGGAAGGGAGGGCCAGTCGCTGTGGGTTGGATGTGGCCTTCCCGGGAGGACTGTTAAACGTGCAGGGTAGAAGATCCATCCGACAGAGGTGTGGATTGAAATGGGAACAACCGGAACAAGGCTGGTGGAAGATTAATACAGATGGTTCGTCGCTGGGGAACCCGGGGCCAACCGGGGTTGGTGGAGTCATTAGAGATGAAAGTGGCAATGTAATTTTCATACTTTCTGATAGCATTGGATGTAAGGATTCTAATGAGGTTGAAATTGCGGCTATCTGTAGGGTGTGTGAGGCCATCATTCGGGACCATGGTTTTCCGATTCCAAAGGTCATTTTTGAGAGTGACTCTCAAAATGTTGTAAATTGGTTAAGGGAGCCGGAAAGTATTCCGTGGAGGTTCCACAAGTATCTTGTACCTGTCACAGCGGTCTTTAATTGTGGGGGAGTGGTAAAGGTTCAACACGTCCTGAGGGAAAGGAACGCCCTTGCTGATTTCTGGGCCAAAAGAGGAGCAACAAAGAACGAATGTATGGAAGTTTGGCTTTAAAGTTGTATTTTGTAGCAATCCTGTTCAGAAGGTTTGTGTGTGCTGGATTGAGACAGTAAATGGAGTCTGTAGAAGTAGTGCACTTTGTGGGGTGTTTGGAAAGGGCGGGTAAAATTCTGATTGTGTGCAGTGGGTTTGAGGGCTGCGTCTGGTCTTGGGGAACAATGATTAGCTTTTGGCCTGAGTATATCAACTCAGTTCTCGGAGTTTTGAAAGGCAATGTTGAAGTTGTAGGAGCGTCTGTTGCAGCCACAGAGCTGCTATTTTGGACATTAAATTCAGTGAAGGCTCTGGGGAGGAGTTGTTGCTATATTAAGGATACCGAGGTGTGGGAGGATGAGATGTTGGGATGAGGAGTAAAGGAGATGGTTTAAAATTGGTGATATCCAGATGGAATTACATTTGTTTCTCTTTTTTCTTTCTGTTCTCTCCCCCTCTCTCTTTTTTCTTTTTTCGTTTTATAGGTACAACATCCATTTTGGTCCTGGCTGGCATGCTGGAGGGTGTAATTGTAACACCCCGATTTAATTAACTCATAATTAATTTAATTTAGTTATGGTTAATTAATAAAAGACTTGGTATGTGGATTATTTTGTAGGGAGTGAAGATTTAAGTGGGGGGATAAGTGAGTTCAACTCACTAGATAATAAGAGTCAAGTGCTCAAATGGGTGCAATGTGGTCAAGACAAGTAGTGTAAACCTTTTAACCCACATTCCGACCCGACCCGGATCCATTTTACTCTTAAAAATCAGATTTTTGGGCATTGAAACCCATTTCCTCATCTCTCTTCCCCTCTCTTCCTCTCTTTCCCGTCACTCTTCTTTGGGGAGCTAGGGTTGGTGCCAAATCCTCCCAAATCCTTGATTTTATGCTCAAATCAATTGGGGGATTCATAGTATAACATGAGGGAAGTAATTTCCACTATCTAATTCATGTTTTGGTGAAGTTTGAAGTGGGTTTTGGAGGGTGTTATGTTGGTGACGGGATTGAAGAGTTTGGGTTGAAATTCTTGTAGATCGGCTTGGAATTTGTGTTAAATCCTTGCTTGGGAGTTGCAAATCAGTCTTGGGAGCTAAGGTTAGTACTTGAGACCATTTTGGTGTTGTTAATTTCAGTTTTAAAGCTTCAAATGGTTTCAAGATCAAGAAATTATGTTCTTGGATGAATTTTGATGTTTGGAGCTTGATTTCTTGTTATGTAGCTTGGTATTGGTGTTTGGAGGAGTTGGGGAGCTGTATTGGAAGATTTTGGACCACCTCAATACCAGGCAAGGGTAGAAATAGGCTTAAATGGGGGGCAAATCCGGTGGAATGGCCGGAAATCGCCATTTTCATCGATTCTGTCGCATCGGCGCGCTCCCGGCGCGCTAGCGCGCGCGTAGCGCGCGACACGAACGGCACGGCCGTCCGTGTCCAGGGCGCGCGGTCGACTCCCAGACCGCGCGGGGACCGCGCGGGGACCGCGCCGTCTCTGCTGTCTTCATGTCTCTTTTGCTCGTTTTTCCGATTCTTCATCCTTCGTGTTCCTTAGTTCTTCTTATGCTTCTAGCATGCCATAACTATCATTATGCTCACAATCTTTGAACTTAGTTGCGATTAGCGGTGATCTACTATGCCTTAGTTAAGATCGAGTCTTGTTTCGCTTCTATGACGATGTGAGTGTTGGTGCCGATATGTGGGGCTTGGCACACCCTTGACACTTAACTCGTGGTGAGTTGTTTATTTTGTCATGATGCGTAATTTACGTATTGACATGTGTGGAATTGAATCTGATTATGTGTTGGTGCCGATATGTGGGGCTTGGCACACCCCGGAATATTTTAAAACTACTATTTTAAAGAGCCCGGATTATTCTTTTTAAAAACTATTATTTTCAAGTATTATTATTTTTAAAGTTATCATTTATAAACTAGTAGTATATTTTAAAGAGCCCAGACTATTTTAAAGCTATCTATTTTAAGGAAAATACTTCACTCGAGATGAGTGATTGAATTGAATCTGAATATCTGTGATGATATGTGAATATCTGTGATGATATGTGAATATCTGTGATGATATATTGAGACTGAAAAGGATTTATATCCTAGTCTGATTTTGGCTGGAGAGGGCTCATGACCCTTTGCCTGACCCGCTTGCCGTAAGCCACGATTTCAGCTGTTAGTGTCCGCGGCGGGGGCACTGTGGGTATGTCTCTCGACCATTAAGGGGTGTGGACCCTTATATGGGAGGGAATACCGACCATGGTACCTAGGTGCGCGCTAGACATGCTTATGTGTTGCATTTAGGGTAGATAGACATTCTAGGTCATAACATTTCATCTCATCATCCATCATTCATCTTATTTGCAGTGGTTGAAGCACCGGTATGGGGACGGTGTGATGTTTACTTATTCGCATTGTTCAATTTTTATGTTATGCCTAACAAATGTTTTAAAACGGAATATATCTCCACATATATGTATAAATATACTTCTAGGGAATCAAGTTAATTCTTGTTTCCCCTTATGCCGATTCTTCTATTCTTGCTCAGTACCTTGTACTGACCCTTGCTATGTTTTTATGTATAGATATTCCCGGGGAGGACGCAGAGCCTGAGCACGATGTGGGGTTTGGGGATGAGTGATCTACCTAGGGATGCATTAGCATGTTGTGGACTTATGTGCTTGTCTTGAATAATATGCTATGACTCTATTACCTTGTCTCGTACTGCTTGTGGTACCGATCGGTACATTATGTTCTGTCTTGTGCGTACTTAATATCTCTGACAGGTTGAGATGAGACTGATATGTCGACTGTTATGTCGCATGAATAAGGCTTGTAAGCCGGACGTCTGTTATGATGTGAGGTTTCCTTTCTGGATTTGTATTATGATTCATTGGCTTCCTGTTACTTGGCTACGTGTTATTGATCTTAAATTGATTGGCCAACAGTTTAAGAGAGGTAACACGGCAGTGACGTCACAGAAATTTGGTTTTAAATTTTTGGGGCGTTACATTTGGTATCAGAGCCATGTCTGCTCGTATGTGCTTAGAATTCTAACACAAGCATGTGGTGAGATGTGTGGGGGAAAGCATATAGTGTAGGAATTGCATCTGGTTCTGCTTATATTCTTGTTAATTGCATTGTTTCTGGTTATCTGCGTCCCCTATAGGGTGGATTGTGGTTTGTGAATCAAACCAGGATCAATCCTTGGGGATATTCCGGGAGATCTATACTTAATAATCGCTGTTCGGTAAAGAATTATTCTTATTTACCGAGTGTTACTGAATATCTCGTTACGTTACGAACATAGGATGCCGCCGCGCCGGGATGGAGAGCCCAGGAGGAGGGGAAGGACTCGTAGGAATCAGGGGCCAGCTTTTGGGGGTCATGGACAGTACCATGAGAATGGTGGACTTGGCAATGATCACGTGGAAGATGTTCCAATTGAGGAACCTGTAGAGGTGGAGGATGACTGGAACTATGAGGACGAACCAGTGCCTCCACCACCGCCGCCACCTGTACAGATGCCCATTGACCCTCAGTTTATGCAATATATGTTTAGTGCTATGTATGGGATGTATCAGAGGCAGGCGAATCAACCTGCACAACCACCACCCAGACCCGTGGATTACGTGCATCTAGCAAGGCATTATCAACCGCCGGTCTTTAGTGGAGGAGTAGACCCGGTCGCTCTGACTGTTTGGATTTATCATATGGAGGAGATCTTCGAGAATATAGACTGCCCAGAGGATTGGAAGGTCAGGGTGGGACAGCAGTATCTTACTGGACCAGCTCTCCATTGGTGGAGGTCGCGTAAGAGTGAGCTTATGGCGAGACCCAACTTCTCATGGGAAGTTTTCTGTCATGCTTTGAGATCCCACTTTTTCACTACACAGATGATGAATGTTAAAAAGAGGGAATTTCTCAACCTAGAGCAAGCAGGAAATATGACAGTGTCTGAATACTATGGTCGTTTTGTGGAACTCATGTCATACGTACCAATGCTAGTTGCTAATGAGGAAGATAAGGTTTCGAAGTTTGTGGATGGATTGAAGGCTGAGATCCGGACTGGGTTTAGCAACCAACACGCCTGCTTAGCTTCAGCATATGATCAGGCTTTATGCATTGAAAGAGCTCGTGCTTATATGCAGCGCGTGAGGGCCGCTCGTCGCAGGGAGTCAGGGGGGCCGATTAGACCCCATCATAGGCAGACGAGGCCGAGAAACGGTGGAGAGACCTCTAGGCCTCGGACTTATGCACAGCCACCGTATAGAAGCGGACCCCACTGCTGGAATTGCGGACAGCAAGGACATTTGAGGTCACAGTGCACACAGTTGGTGGGTCGAGTAGGAGGATCTACTTCAGATGCGTCTGGTGGGAATGCGTCGCGTGGACGAGGTGCAGACAGAGGTCGTGGACCACAGGGGGACCGTGGGGGCCGTCTCAATGTGATTGAGCGGGCTGAGCTAGATGGGCGAGATGATGTCATGACTGGTAAGTTGCCCATTGTTCAATTTCAATCTTGATCGACTTAACCATCTGTAACAAGTGCCCCAGGTAGTGCCTTATGTTATTACATGCGTAGGTACTATACTAGTTGATAATGTGCCTGCTTATGCCTTATATGATTCTGGTGCATCATGCTCGTTTATATCATCGGAATTTGTAACTAATAATGATATGGGACCACTGGAGGCTTATCAACTCCCTGTTACGCTACCTTCGGGAGACCTCATGCGGAGCCAGTGGATTAAACCCGATGCACAGATAGTCATCAAAGAGTGAGAGTTCAGAGCGAATCTAGTGGTGCTAGATTTGGCCGATTTTGACGTGATTTTGGGAATGGATTGGCTGTCTAAGTACCGAGCCAGATTAGACTTCGGGATACCAAGGATTTCCTTTATCGAAGAAGAAGGTGACAGAGGCTCCGGCCTTAGTGTTACCTGATGAATCGGGGGAATATGAGGTATACACAGATGCATCTTATCGGGAACTTGGGTGTGTGCTTATGCAGTATGGCAAGGTGATTGCATATGCATCTAGGCAATTAAAGCCTCACGAGCTGAATTACCCGACTCACGACCTGGAGATGGCAGCGGTCGTGCATGCATTAAAAATTTGGAGGCATTATCTTTACGGAGCCAAGTGTCAAATCTATTCGGATCATAAGAACCTTAAATGTCTCTACACTGCAGATAAGATGAGCGGTAGGCAAAGAAGGTGGTTAGAGTTTTTGCAGGACTACGACACGAGTATTCAGTACACAGAAGGGAAAGCCAACCGGGTGGCTGATGCACTAAGTAGGAAAGGACATGTATTGAACTCAATTACTCTCCCTTGGAAGTTAAGGCAAGAGTTGGACAAGGAAGGTGTTGTGGTTGTTCCTTACGACACGATAGCGAGGTTGAATGCTATGACGGTGGTGCCATCATTACTCGAGGAACTCAGACTAAGTCAATCTGTAAGTCAAGAGATGATGCACTTGAAAGCTCAGATTCGTAAGGGTAAAGCGGAAGGCTTTGTGATTGATAGCAAGAATATGATCAAGTTTGGGGACCGTTGGTGTGTGCCTCCGAAAGATCAGGCGCTGAAAGGAAAAATTATGGAGGAAACACATTGCACACCTTACTCCGTACATCCGGAAGCAGTAAAGATGTACAAGGATTTGAGGCAAAACTATTGGTGGAAAGGAATGAAAAAGGAAGTGGCAGAATTTGTGTCTAGGTGTTCCACTTGCCAGAAGGTGAAAGCCGAGCACATGAGACCTTCAGGCTTATTACAACCTTTGGATGTTCCTACTTGGAAATGGGAGTCCATTGCTATGGACTTTGTCACCGGGCTACCCAGGACACGGAGCAGTTTTGATACTATTTGGGTAGTTGTGGACCGACTAACCAAGAGTGCTGTGTTTATACAAATGAGATTGAACTGGAGCATGCAACAGTTCACTGGCGCTTACATCCAACATGTGCTTAGACGTTTTGGTATTCTTCGAGAAATCAATTCCGACAGAGATTCCAGATTCCTGTCAAGGTTCTGGAAGGAATTGCAGACAGTCTTTGGGACGCAGATCAGTATGAGTACTGCGTGGCACCCTCAGACTGATGGACAGACCGAAAGGACCATTAGAATCTTGGAGGATATGTTGAGGGCGTGTGTGATGGACTTTCAAGGATCGTGGGAGGAACATCTACATTTGGTGGAGTTCTCCTACAACAATAGCTATCACGCGAGTATTCGTATGGCGCCTTTCGAGGCCTTATACGGAAGAAAGTGCAGGACGCCTTTGTGTTGGAGTGATCCTTCAGAGCGAGTGGTGATGGGTCCTGAACTCATTGAACAGACCACGGAAGTGGTACGAGTGATCAGAGACAGAATGAAAGAAGCTCAGGATCATCAGAAGAGTTATGCTAAATTGTCCGGGAGAGACATTGAATTCGAGATTGGAGATTGGGTACTCTTGAGAGTGTCACCCATGAGGGGCGTGAGACGATTTGGGAAGAAGGGGAAACTGAGTCCCAGATTTATAGGCCCCTATGAGATCATTAGGAAGATTGGGAAGGTCGCTTACCGGTTAGAATTGCCAACTGAGGTGGGAAAGGTGCACAACGTTTCCACGTCTCTCAGTTGAGGAAGTTTATCTCGGATCCTAACAAAATTATACAACCGGAGGAGGAGGAGTTGGATGACAACCTAGAATACGAAGAATACCCCGTGGCGATTCTCGACACTAAAGAAAAGGTACTTCGCAATAAGGTGATCAAAATGGTGAAAGTACTTTGGTCGAGACATGGCGTAGAGGATGCCACTTGGGAGACAAAAGAAAGCATGGCGAGGCGTTATCCTGAATTGGATTTGACTCCAATTCAGTGAAGTAATGACCTTAATCCATACTTTTTCATTCGAGGACGAATGATCCTAAGGGGGAGAGATTGTAACACCCCGATTTAATTAACTCATAATTAATTTAATTTAGTTATGGTTAATTAATAAAAGACTTGGTATGTGGATTATTTTGTAGGGAATGAAGATTTAAGTGGGGGGATAAGTGAGTTCAACTCACTAGATAATAAGAGTCAAGTGCTCAAATGGGTGCAATGTGGTCAAGACAAGTAGTGTAAACCTTTTAACCCACATTCCGACCCGACCCGGATCCATTTTACTCTTAAAAATCAGATTTTTGGGCATTGAAACCCATTTCCTCATCTCTCTTCCCCTCTCTTCCCCTCTTTCCCGTCACTCTTCTTTGGGGAGCTAGGGTTGGTGCCAAATCCTCCCAAATCCTTGATTTTATGCTCAAATCAATTGGGGGATTCATAGTATAACATGAGGTAAGTAATTTCCACTATCTAATTCATGTTTTGGTGAAGTTTGAAGTGGGTTTTGGAGGGTGTTATGTTGGTGACGGGATTGAAGAGTTTGGGTTGAAATTCTTGTAGATCGGCTTGGAATTTGTGTTAAATCCTTGCTTGGGAGTTGCAAATCAGTCTTGGGAGCTAAGGTTAGTACTTGAGACCATTTTGGTGTTGTTAATTTCAGTTTTAAAGCTTCAAATGGTTTCAAGATCAAGAAATTATGTTCTTGGATGAATTTTGATGTTTGGAGCTTGATTTCTTGTTATGTAGCTTGGTATTGGTGTTTGGAGGAGTTGGGGAGCTGTATTGGAAGATTTTGGACCACCTCAATACCAGGCAAGGGTAGAAATAGGCTTAAATGGGGGGCAAATCCGGTGGAATGGCCGGAAATCGCCATTTTCACCGATTCTGTCGCATCGGCGCGCTCCCGGCGCGCTAGCGCGCGCGTAGCGCGCGACACGAACGGCACGGCCGTCCGTGTCCAGGGCGCGCGGTCGACTCCCAGACCGCGCGGGGACCGCGCGGGGACCGCGCGGGGACCGCGCCGTCTCTGCTGTCTTCATGTCTCTTTTGCTCGTTTTTCCGATTCTTCATCCTTCGTGTTCCTTAGTTCTTCTTATGCTTCTAGCATGCCATAACTATCATTATGCTCACAATCTTTGAACTTAGTTGCGATTAGCGGTGATCTACTATGCCTTAGTTAAGATCGAGTCTTGTTTCGCTTCTATGACGATGTGAGTGTTGGTGCCGATATGTGGGGCTTGGCACACCCTTGACACTTAACTCGTGGTGAGTTGTTTATTTTGTCATGATGCGTAATTTACGTATTGACATGTGTGGAATTGAATCTGATTATGTGTTGGTGCCGATATGTGGGGCTTGACACACCCCGGAATATTTTAAAACTACTATTTTAAAGAGCCCGGATTATTCTTTTTAAAAACTATTATTTTCAAGTATTATTATTTTTAAAGTTATCATTTATAAACTAGTAGTATATTTTAAAGAGCCCAGACTATTTTAAAGCTATCTATTTTAAGGAAAATACTTCACTCGAGATGAGTGATTGAATTGAATCTGAATATCTGTGATGATATGTGAATATCTGTGATGATATGTGAATATCTGTGATGATATATTGAGACTGAAAAGGATTTATATCCTAGTCTGATTTTGGCTGGAGAGGGCTCATGACCTTTTGCCTGACCCGCTTGCCGTAAGCCACGATTTCAGCTGTTAGTGTCCGCGGCGGGGGCACTGTGGGTATGTCTCTCGACCATTAAGGGGTGTGGACCCTTATATGGGAGGGAATACCGACCATGGTACCTAGGTGCGCGCTAGACATGCTTATGTGTTGCATTTAGGGTAGATAGACATTCTAGGTCATAACATTTCATCTCATCATCCATCATTCATCTTATTTGCAGTGGTTGAAGCACCGGTATGGGACGGTGTGATGTTTACTTATTCGCATTGTTCAATTTTTATGTTATGCCTAACAAATGTTTTAAAACGGAATATATCTCCACATATATGTATAAATATACTTCTAGGGAATCAAGTTAATTCTTGTTTCCCCTTATGCCGATTCTTCTATTCTTGCTCAGTACCTTGTACTGACCCTTGCTATGTTTTTATGTATAGATATTCCCGGGGAGGACGCAGAGCCTGAGCACGATGTGGGGTTTGGGGATGAGTGATCTACCTAGGGATGCATTAGCATGTTGTGGACTTATGTGCTTGTCTTGAATAATATGCTATGACTCTATTACCTTGTCTCGTACTGCTTGTGGTACCGATCGGTACATTATGTTCTGTCTTGTGCGTACTTAATATCTCTGACAGGTTGAGATGAGACTGATATGTCGACTGTTATGTCGCATGAATAAGGCTTGTAAGCCGGACGTCTGTTATGATGTGAGGTTTCCTTTCTGGATTTGTATTATGATCCATTGGCTTCCTGTTACTTGGCTACGTGTTATTGATCTTAAATTGATTGGCCAACAGTTTAAGAGAGGTAACACGGCAGTGACGTCACATAAATTTGGTTTTAAATTTTTGGGGCGTTACAGTAATGAATTTGAAATGATAGTTGAAGAGATTCGGGAGGTCGGCTATGGCCAATGATGGTGGTACCGGTTGCGGACGCTGATGTGATACTTACACTTTGAGGCCGGACGATGTAACTTCTGTTGGGGCATTTTGAGGATCTTGAAGTTTGATGGATGGTTGGAATAGATTAGACATGCGATATTCCTGCAATAAATTCATGAAGCCAATTGAATCTCTTAATCAATGTTGCGGTCGATGTGCTGCTTACACTTTGACGTCGGACGATGATGATTCTGTTGGGGCACTTCGATGATCTTGTAGCTTGATGGGTGGTGTATACAGACTAGCTATGTGAGAATCCTGCAAGAAACTCAAGAAGAATACTGAAACTCTTAATCTGGGTGAGACAAGAATTGACCTTTTTGGATACACACAAAGGTGATGTTAAAAATGCCATTCTTGAATTTGCTGTTTTATCATATTGAGCCTGCTTGGATCTTGGGGTGCGTTCGAACATGAAAAGGGCATTTGGATATTTCTCTGTTTTGACTTTGCTTTGGCTTCCAGCCCCGTCCTACTTCTTCCTTATGAGTCTTTTGCTAGAGTTTTCCAAATGATCCTGATAGGTTGCTTCTTTTCTCATTTTCCTATGCTTCTTGTGTATCCCGATAGATTGCTGTCTTTCTGTTAACTAAACCTCTCCATTCTCTACTCTAACTATACAGACCCATTTAGCCTTTTGGAGACTTTGGTTCCATCTACGCATTGCTTCAAAATACTCATGTGGTGCAGCTTAGGAGTTAAAACAATTTTGAGTGCTAGTATGATATTGAAACGAAAGGGTTTGTCAGTTACTTTGGGTGTAGGGAAATGATGAATGATTGATGAAGTCCCTGGATATGCTAGTTATGCTTGGTGTGGGCAATTGGGAACTTAAAAAAAAAAGGAGAAAATGGACAAGAAAGCAGGAAGTGAAAATGTTGATGGAAGAAATAAAAAGGGACGTGGTTTCAGAAAAAGGATTGAGTACAGCATAGGGGCTATTCATTTTGTATATGTTTCTTGATAATTGTGCTGTGAAGCTAGTAAGAGTGTTTTGCATCAGGTTTCAGGTGAAGAATGGTCTAGGTTTTACCTTGTTGTGGATTGAACGACGCAACATGCCCTGGATATTTTGTGTGCAATGCATAGGTGGTCCCCTTCCCCCACAACCCGACGCCTTTTTTTTTTTTTTTTTTTTTCCGTTCTTCAGCCTGTCTATTTCTTAGTCCCTTTGAGTCGACGCACTGGCCTGATTTCTTTGGCAGGGGAGAGGTGGTATTACAACAAGTTTACGGAGTGTCTCTTTTAACATCTTTTACAAATTCTTGTGATCACTCATTCCGAAGATATGAATACTTGGTCGTTGATATTGAAAGGAATCGATGGGTCTGGAGAGTCAAAAGTAAAGTATTAGAAAGGTTGTTGTTCAATTAGGTAGTTGCTTGCATAGTTTGGTGATGGGCAGATGAAGGCTTCGACTGCTGTGTTCTGGTATTTACTAACTTTCGTTTTGTTTGTGGTGTTTTTCTTTGTCGGACTATGTAATATCTATTGTTTTGCTTGGAATAAAATGCCTTCTTTCCTCAAAAAAAAAAAAAAAAAAACCACAAAGTCTTCATGTCATAATCAAATAAAAATTATAATCTATGAATATATTTTGTTATATATAAAAGTTAATTCTCATAGATTCACATAAAAACTCATATTTTTATTTTTATAAAATGAATATTAAAATACTTAAAATATTCACATACTATCCTCATAATAATTTTCAAGACCAATGCGTATATATATAAAAACTTATATATATAATTTAAACAATAGATTTAAAAATATTCCATAAACTATATAATTCTATTACCCTTGATATTGAATTTCATATTTCTTTTGGAAAAGATAAATTTACATATATAGTTTTTCAAGTGTTGTTTTGTAGAAAAATCAATATACTAATTCTTTAAGCAAGTTTTTAAATATTTAATAAAAGTCTCTTTAGTGAATTACAATTATTTCGGGTAATTTCTATGGTATTACAGAATGACCGTCGGCCCAACCATGTACCTGGGATGAAATACCAGCGTACAAACGGACTAAGAAATAATCAGCAAGAGGCATACGAGTATCCTCCATGATTGACTTGGCCAAAGGGTAAGTTTTAAGAATAACGTTTTGGCGGGAGCACACCAAAAATATCGGCTAAGGAAGTACATCATAAAGGCCACAGGTTCTGGCTTCAGAAGTTAGGTGTGTTGCCACTGTGTACTGCGTAATCCATGGGGCGAAAGTAAGCTTCAAAATATAGCCAGCAGTCTTCGTCGAGGGTTTTTCAGAACCAGTAACACCCAAAAAGTGTTTTCCATGAGAAGGCAAATCCAGAAGAAGTTTAACATCTTCAATAGTCGGAGTCATCATACCCCAGGGAAAGCAAAAGCAGTTAATAGAAGAATTCCAGAAACAGAGGAGTGCTTGAATATGCCGATATTCAGAAGGAAAAGGTTGAACACTCAGCTTAATCAAATGATTGATACCAGTAGACGACCAAATCGGTTCATAATGAGGTCGTACCCGTGTATACCAATCAGTATATTCACGAGTCACAATAGGCCAAGTACTGAAGGTACTAAAAAGTTTAGTGAAGAAATGATCCAAAAACAAGGGGATCATCTCCGAGTCACCAAAAAAAGTAGAAACAGAAGCGGCGGCTTCAACGGAAGTCGCCAAAGGCCCAATAGTAGTGAGACCTTCACCAGGAAGACGAAGGGAGGTTCGATCGGCGAAAGAGTCTTCGATACTCTTGATCTTAAAGGAAGAAGGCGAAAGAGTTGGTTGCGCCATCGAGAAGGGAGGAAGAAGATTACAAAGAGAATGTGGAAATGCACAAGAATGAGAAGGAGAGGCGACAATTAAAAGATAATGGGATCTGAAGAATATGAAGAGTCGTGGCCGGATTCCAAGGAGGAGTTGGTGCACGAAAAGGAGAAAATGGGAGAGCTAGGTTTACTTGGGCTCTTTCCAGGGACGAAAACGCGCCCAAGTAAGGAGGACATATGTTGGGGCCACAAGGGTAGTGGGCTGCGAGAAATTAAGTGAGCCATACCAAATGGGCCAAAAACAATTTGAAAAGGAAGATGGACTTAGAATGGATTGGGCCGAGAAACTAAAGACGGACGATTAAGATCAAACGAGAATCCGGACGAAGGGAGATTCCCAAGAACAAGAAATATCGGCCGAAATGGAGTAAAGACAGCCGACGAAGGAAGGGTGAAAATTGGCTCAGAGGAATCGGCCGGAGAGCGGTTACCAGAGCTCCGACTATAAATAGGGGATGCCATACACATAATCAAGGGAGACCAATCCACCCCAAAATTCCTTTATGCAAATTTCAATTCTTTGTATCTTTACTGCTTTCTTTACAGCCTTCCTTTAACAGTTTTCCTAGACTCTAGCTTAGCTTGTAGCGGTTACTTTTTCCAAGTCCACCGTTGTTTCTCAACAACTGGTAGTTTGGTTCTATTTTTCGGTGAATTCGCCGTTGTTTCTTAACAACCGGTAGATTCTCCATTGTATCCAGTTTGCCATTATAATTCCAGTGAATAATTAGTCAAGTTTGGGCGCATTATTGTAAATCCGGACCCGTAATCGGTTTGATCCTTTTCCGGTAGCCTCCCTTGAGGAGAAAAAGGGCCTTGGCTCGACGCTAGCCAAACACTAACATATATTATTTCTTTACCAAATGACAATAGAAAGAATAAAGACTCTCTAACCATCAAGAGAAAGTGAAGCAAAATTAATGATCACGGGGATGATTGGTCTCCGATGGGGAAGACACACATTGGTGTGACAGAGGAATACCGAGGCACTGAGCTACCTCATTTTAGTAGTTGACATCGAGATGTGGTTTAATACGTTGTTATTAAGTGGTTTTTTTTAAAAAAAAAAATTGGACGGACAAAAAAGAGTTGAACATAAATACTGGGATTGAGGGAATATTATTTATTTTATTATATGTAAAATAGAAAAATAAAATATATAAATAGGTCATCAGAAGGAGGCGATTTCCACTTTTGGGCCTTAAGGAGGCGATTTGAACACAAATTCATCCAGTAATTATGTGAATTGGGCAAAATTATGGGGTGAGTGGGATGGATTGGGCAAAATTTGCATAGTTACCGGATGGATTGGATTAATAGATTTGTTATGTAATAATTTAAAAAATCTAGCATAATTATTGATCTATTTGGGGCGGCTCATGAAAATCGATCAAATGCCCATCATTTTTCCCTTTATAGATAGAGTCACATTTTCACAAATTAGGGTTACAACACTCACAGAAGAAATCCTACCGCACCAAAGCGCTGCAAAATCTCTAGTAGCCAGAGAAGAAGCACCAAAGGACTTCGATGTTTTCAAGGTTGGATGAATCAAAGGAGCCACAAAAGTGGAACCTATATAGTTTGATTTCCTTAAACTTTGATATGTGTTTGTACTTATAGGCATTTTATTGTGAAATTTATAAAATTTATTTTGTAGTTTCTTGTCTGAGCATTTTTACACTATACCTAATTTCATCACATGTTTTGAAATTTTCTATATTTGGACCCATTAGATTGTAACTTTTTCCAAATATTTTCCGTCTGTCAATTTTTAGAGGAAAATGTCATGTTGCACGTTTGTGAGGCTAAGACAGAAGTAAAACAAAATCAAAATTTTTCATAATTTCTAAATGACATTCAATTTTGGAAACCCAAAATATACTAACCCCAATCCAAAACTCACCATCCACATACCCGAATCAGTGGAAGAACGAATGGTTTCTTTAATCTCCAAATGTGAATAACCCGAGAATTCCCCAGAATCGAAACGAATTGCTCGTGAATGACATGAACCCTAAACCCGTCCAATTTCTTTCAACATCATCTAATTAGGTTAATTAAGATTTAAAGGGCTAAAAGATGAAATTGTTTAAATTATAGTAATATACTACTAATTACTTGTGAAATTAAAGGAGAAAATTAACATATCTATTAGTGTTAACCTGAAATCCAGTCCCACTCTATATATGTACTCAGAAATCTTCACTGGCTTCGGTGGTCGTCCTCATAAGGAATCCCTAATCACCAAATTCCAACCACAACCTACCAAGAATCCAAGAACTCCATAAATCAAAATTCCCTGACAAGAGAAGCACCTTTCCATCGCCTAATAATGTATCCCCTGCAAAAGAGTGGTTACAAGATCCTTTCACACATCACCAAAAAATCAATCGGCGTGTCCGTCCTGAAAGCAGAATGCGTTCCACTGAACGAGGTGGTGGCGATCAAGACCATCGAAATCACAAGCACAAGAAATCAAGCTGAGTTCCAACGCCTTTTAGATTTGACCTCTATGTCTCAAGAAGATGCCAATATTCTGAAACACCACTGCCACTTCGTCGAGGACCAAAAGCTTTGGGTGGTTATGCCATATCTTGTAGCTGGTTCCATAGATTCCATCACTTCATCCCTGTACCCCACAGGCGTCCCTCAAGAATTCGTCGCCTCGGTTCTCAAAGGACTTCTGAAGGCTCTTGCATATTTTCATAGCCGCTTCAATTGCGCACATCTCGGAGTGAAGCCCGGAAACATTCTGCTGGATTCTGATGGCGTTGTGAAGCTGTCTGATTTTGGAGTATCCTCGTCGAACTACGGGCAAGAAGTTTTAGTTAAATTGGAATCAAGTACTGAATCATCGTATCTGATTGAAGCGACACCGTATTGGTTGCCGCCTGAGGCATTGGGATCGGGATCAGGGTTATCTCAAAAGTCTGATATCTGGTCCGTAGGTGTACTTGCCTTAGAAATGCTATTCGGAGGGCCTCCGGTCTATCAAACATACTTGGATGGGGTTTATCAGACTGCACCAAATTATAAGAAAGGCGTGGTACACAAGAAGCAAGGTCTATGTCACAGGAACATGTGCCCAGATTTGTTGAAAAAGTTCATTAGTCTTTGCCTTGTTCAGGATCAGGGGGAAAGACCAACTGCGCTTCTATTGTTGAATCATCAATTTTTAGTCAAAGAAAATTGCTGGAACCAAGATTATTTGACCCAAAATGTGCTGCCACACTTGCGGTCTACAATCGAAGGAAGAATGGCCAGAAGAGTGCCGGTCCTGGAACCAATTTACAATCGCCCTCGTTTCTCAAAGAATGGGTTGCACAGAGCTGCCTTTTCAGGATGGACATATGTCCCTGAAAGGCTGCTATTAAAGGCTGAGTTAGACATCGATGGTATTCCTCTGGATCAGCCTTCTTGGCCCCCCGAATCTGACGAATGAACGATGAAGATGGAAAAGCACAAAAGGGAGGACATGAACAGATGCATTGAACTCATGTAACTAACTAAGTTTCTGATTGGGGTTTTTGGAATGGTGATATCTTTAAATTTTGATCTTCTAGTTCTTTGCAGGATTCTGTGCTTTCGAAATGCAAAAATGATTTTCATTCCATCTTTTCCTTTAAAATGATTTTGTGTCTATACCTGCTTTAGAGTAAAATGTAGCAGATCGAGTATATTTTTTTTTTTTTTCTCTTTTTTATCTTCTCAAACGCACCATTAATTTTCTTATTCAATTTGTTCCTCTTTCAAAATTTGTTGTTAATTGGGAATGAGGACTTGCCCTAGTGGCATGCCCTCCGGCTTCCAACCTTATGGTTGGGGGTTCGATTCACGCCCAGTCCCTCCCCTTTATCCCAGTTGTAATTTGTGTAGTTTAAGCTCCCACACATCTTTGCCTAAACATGAGTGTCAATATTTACCAAAAAAAAAAAAATTTACTGTTATTTAAAATGGATGCTATTAATATTTCCAAATTAAACTTTTAACAACAACAACAATCTATATCTATATCTATCTATATCTATATCTATATCTATATCTATATCTATATCTATATAATTTATAAAAACTATATCCCTTATAAACAGTAACATAATCTTATGAACAGTAACCTATCAATTATGTCTCACAAAAATCCCCTTATGAACAGTAACCTACCTATTTCCTCAACATTCACTTTCTGCACGCAATCCAATACACATTTCTAATGACCAATAACTCATCAATAAATCAAAATATGTACAAGAAAACTTCTAAAAATTTGATATTTTAAAACTACATGATGAGACGAATCTAACGAGATCTCACTTGATTATATTTTTTCTTTTATAGATGCTGTATAAGCATTGAAGGATTATAAAAAAAAAGGTGAACTTTCAAGATATAAGAGAACCAAATCTATATAATTTATAAAAACCATATCCCTTATAAACAGTAACATAATCTTATGAACAGTAACCTATCAATTATGTCTCACAAAAATCCCCTTATGAACAGTAACCTACCTATTTCCTCAACATTCACTTTCTGCACGCAATCCAATACACATTTCTAATGACCAATAACTCATCAATAAATCAAAATATGTACAAGAAAACTTCTAAAAATTTGATATTTTAAAACTACATGATGAGACGAATCTAACGAGATCTTACTTGATTATATTTTTTCTTTTATAGATGTTGTATAAGCATTGAAGGATTATAAAAAAAAAAAATTTGAACTTTCAAGATAGAGAATCAAATTTGAGCGAAATTCACATTAGATAGTTTAATTTCATTAATTATTATAGACAAAGGATACTACCAAATAAAAAGATTTAACAAAAACTTAATTGGTTGATACTTAAATAATAAACAATAACAAAAATCAGTTCATTTTCATTATAAAAATGAAGGAATTATAAAAAATAAAATAAAAAATATAATACACTTTCAAAATATAGGATAACCAAATTCGAATGAAATTCACATTAGATAATTTAATTTCATTAATTATTATAGATAAAGAATATTATCTAATAAAGGATGTAACAAAAACTTTATGAGTTGATATTATATTTCTTTTTTAAATACAATTTCAATATTTGTTATTATTCTTAACCAATACTCTATTAATTGAAATTATAGTTAAAGAATATATTATAAATTATTAATAAGTATTTTATAGATTGATATTATATTCAATAACGAATAGCTATTTGTATTAGATAAATTGAAATACGCCAATAAGTTGATAAAACTATAGTTATTTTAATTTGTCAATGAATTCATTTACAAGGGGTATTTCTTATATTAATTTAGAAATATCTACATCTTTATGAAATTTCTAATATCTCAACGATTAAGGGTGTGAATAAATATTAATAATTAATTCTCGAGTACAATAATACGATTTCACGTACTTTCTTTGTCAATGTATGAGATTAGAGTCATGAGTAGAAAGATTTCTATCTTTGCTTTTTTATTTTTTTGTCCTTTCAAATATATTTTTTAAGATACTAAATTATAATATATAAATATTGGTAATGACATATGTTGGTAGATTTCTATGCAATGTATAGATGTACTCATGTAAGTTTAAGGAGGTTGGGGAATGTAATCGACATAATAAAATTGAACAATTTTATTTGTTAAATTGGATAATTTCATTCATATTGTCCATAATTTCCGCCCATTGGGCGGGGGAAATACTAGTAGTATATAAAAAGAATATCCCTTATGAATAGTAACCTACTCTTATAAACAGTAACCTATCAATTATGTCCCACAAAAATCCCCTTATGAACAGTAACCTACCTATTTCCTCAACATTCACTTTCTGCACGCAATCTAATACACATTTCTAATGACCAATAAATCATCAATAACTCAAAATATGTACAAGAAAAAATTCTAAAAATTTGATATTCTAAAACTACATGATGAGACGAATCTAACGAGATCCCGCTTGGGACCCCGCCAAGTGGAGGATTGGATTCATACTTTTGACAAGCTCCTGAATGTTGTCAAAAGCCCGGAGGATGAGAAAGTCCGGGTGGCGACCTATTACATGGGTGGTGAAGCGGACGAATGGTGGCAAAACCTTCAAGGAGGTTTGACTGAGGATGAGAATGTCTACTTCTGGGAAGAATTTAAGAAAGAGTTGAGAGAAAGATTCTACCCATTGAGCACCAAGACTGCAAAATACGAGGAGTTCATCAACCTCAGACAAGGTGCACAAATGGTGTAAGAGTATGATTTTGGTGGGTGGGTAGTAGTTGTTTCTTTAGTCAAAAAATCAGCCCTTGTCGGTTCTTAAATGACCTTATTTCACTTCTGTATGCACCCATATCGAAATATGTGTGGGCTTTAAAAATATTCACACATTCACTTCGCAAGTAATTCTTGACTTTTTTTTGTTATCATTTTTTGGTTTGAAGCATACCAGCCTTTGTTTGAGCTGAATTCGCAGGATATCTTGTCTTTTCAAGGTAACTGGAAGAGTTAATTAATGTTTGTTTGTATTATTGGATTGGATTAAATTAAACTGTGTCTTAAGTTTTGATTTTGCAAATGGATTGTTATTTGGTTTTTGGTTTTTAAAGACAGTTTTTGCCCACTTTTTCCAATTTAGATTCATTGACTCAGAAAAAACAATAGGTTGGGAAAGCAAGTGGAACCCTAAAATAGCCGACTCTACTGCTGCAACCTGCACGGAGGGCAAAGAAGGGGATTGGCACAAGATAGCACAAATTCCCTATCTTTGTTTTCTTTTAATGGTAACTGGAATAGTTAATTAATGTTTATTTTTATGCATTGGATTGGATTGAATTGAATTGTGTCATTAGTTTTGATTTTTGCAAGAATGGACTATTACTTGGTTTTTTTGTTTTTAAATGCATAGTGTTTGCCCATTTTCTCTAATCTACATTGATTCAAAAAAAATTTATAGGTTGGGAAAGTCAGTGGAATTCCAGAGCAACTGCCTCTGCTCCCCCTACATGCAAGAAGGGGATTGGCACAAGCTAGCATGTTGAAGGTGGCCCATTTCCTGTCCAGCCCACTAAGACCATAGGCCCATGAAGCTGATGTTGAGGCCCATTCAGCCACTATATTTATACTCCCTCATTGTCGTGTCTCATTTGAACCCTAACCCTTGTTTTATTTCTTCTTACCAGCGGCGCCTCTCACCTGTTTTCTCCTTACTTCAGTTTTCTCCACCACAACACTAGGATAGATTTGTTCTTCCTTTAGCTTGTGAGTGTGTGAAAGTCTTGTGATGACTGGTGTGAGGCTATCATGGGGTTTGGGACGGCGGAGATGGTTCTCCGACGAGGGCTGTGTGCACCTCTTTATTTTAGAGCCTCCGATGTTAGGGTCAACGGAAAGTGGTTCCCGGTGACGGGTTTGAGCGGCTACTGGGCTGGTGAGACTCGGGCAGCGACCATGATGTGCAGTGGTGAACGACGGTGAGCTGTTGAAACTTTTGACAAGTTTCACTAACACGAGTTTTTTCTAAAATATCCCAAGTTTGAATTATTAAATGAAAAGAGTGATGATTTGTGGGAAAGGGGTTTAAGGGTATATTCCACTTTTTATTACTCATGTGGGAGGCTTCGATCTCAAACGGCGTTGTGGAACTCCCCGGCATGAAACTTTTGACAATTCCATGCTACGGAGATCCTTGCCATGAAACTTTTCGACAGGTTCCCACTATATGAGTATTTTCTGAAAATCAATAATCCAGGTTTTCACTTTTATTTAATGAAACCAGTTTATGAAGATAGAGTTGGGATTAGAGATATATTTATAGGTTGTCACGTTTTTATTACTCGTGTTAAGAAACTGTGCCCCCGAAAGCGCACGGTGTCAAAAATTGCAGTAATTTATAGTAAGACCGGATCGTTCACCGGAGGATGTGCGATAGAAGCAGGGCCCACGTTGTTTTACTAGATTTTCCACTCGTATTGCTCAAATTAGTTTGAAAGGTGATTAATCATCTACTAACTGAATTTAAACTAAGTTACAAAAGCACTTAAATCTATTCTACAAAGCATATGAATTCTATTCTAGAAAGCGGGTGAATTTATACTAGAAAGCAAATGAAGTTATTCTAAGAATGCAGTAAATACTATCTGTAAAAGCAATGAAAATTTACACTATGCTAGCTATGAAGCTGATTCATAGTTTGGACAGAAGGGACAGGAAGAGAAGAATAAAAATTGGACAAGATTTGGATAAGGCATAATTAAACTTCCATTTTAATACACAGATCTTTGGTTGGGATAATCCTGTCAGACAGCTAATTCTCATGCTCTCAGTGTTGAGTTCCCTTTGATAGACAGGTACTTACAACATGAGTTTACATGTTCTTAAGACCACAGATTCTAAGATACCACAGATTTGTAACTGCCCAGGCCTGGGTATGTTACTCCATCTGTGGTGGACAACCAACACCTGACAAATCATTTATTGAAGTGCCAAGAACTACTATCATTCTCCCATGTCACACCAAAAGATTCTAATCAAGCCTGAACTATCCCTTAACTATCAGTCCTAGTAGCAGTTACACAACTCTCAATATAACCGAGTGACCTCTAATGAAAGCGTTTAAAAGAAAGCGATAAAGAAAGCATTTAAAATCCTATCACTCAGAGGTTTTGAAGGTCTGACCCTGGTAGTAAAAGACAACCCCCAGTCATGGTGACCGGGTATGGATCAAGAATTCTCGGCTCTCGGTGAACTGCTCGCAGTGTTCACTTCCTTCCGAGTGGTTATGAGATACAAACTAATGAAACGAATTAATAAATTAGTTCGTTCAGGATGTACTCACTCAGGACTCAAAGGTAGGCTTTGGCAGAAGAGGATAGTGGTTGAAAGGAACTCAACCCTATCTTAGAAAATAACCAAGGCCTGGATGTTGTTCCTCTAAGATTATCTACTACACTGTATTTGAATCCAAGTGGACCCCATCTCGGTGTAATAATTAATCTCGGATTCCCGACAAACAACAATTTTGGAAAATAAAGAATTTGAAAACTATTCCCTAAACAGGTACTAGACTCTCAATTAAAACACAGATCCTTTCAGTCTAGATGAGACCTAATCGCTGACTCTGCTTCTAATTACCCGAAATCAACCCTTGACAGAATATGAACTAGTCATGACTGAGGAATTTATCCCTTACTCAGATCCGGATTTTATAAAGGAGTTTTTGTTGGAAATTTAATATGCAATATCTGTTTAAATCTAGACTTCTAATGTCCAAGGGAAGGATCCCAAAATATTTAGACCACACTAACTACATAATAGTAGCATGCATACAGATATAATGAAGTGTAAAATGAATTGACCCAAAATATACTGGCGGGTCTAGACAGAAGATGAAACACAAACATGAAGTGGTCAGAAGACCAAAGTAATGGCAGAATAATCGGGTAGACTGCAAACATCTACTGTCCAATTTCCCAATTACTCGGATAGAGCGAATTTAGACAGCTTAGATCCTATAACGGCAGTGTCAATGCCAGTTGGGCCTCCACTGTCTGTGAATTCAGATAAAAACCTACATGCTTCTTTTCTGTAATGATCATTAGTCAGCATTGACAGATGTTGACTGATTCACACTCTAGATTAGAATTTGGGTTTGGAAATTAAGATAAGGAAAAGAAAACTGTATCAGGATAGGAGTCAGCTGAGCAGCTATTATAATCCCGGATGGACGAACCGCCAAGGCTTCCACTGACTGTTATCGAGACCATGCAAAATAACACTTAGTAACTAATACCCAGAATACGAGCAAGTTAATCCGTGAGGGAATACCCGCCAACATTAGTCTGATGTACTCTTTACTAATTGTTACACACAATACAGAAAAGACAAGATGGAAATAAAATAAAAACAAGGCCTTGTATGAGAGACATTGGTTTCTCATGCAAGGTTATGGAACTAATCCATAGTTGATGACCTAAATAATCCCTCCTACCATAATTAATTACAGTCCGGATTATCTGTTTAAGACATCATGGTTTTGTTTATAGAAAAATATTTTAATGACAATTGAACAAAGATCCTTTAATCATAACAATTAGTGATTTAATCATTGCTAATTACAATCATTAACCATTAATGACTAGAGGGTTCAATTAATTAAGTGATGGAAATGGAGAATCAAAATTTCGGCAGCATAACGCCTTATATTGCAATTCTGGGATATTACATCTTAATCTGTGGGATTAAGATGTGAGTGTCTGCAATATAATAGAGGTTAAGAAATCAGAATTAATAGGATTAAATAGAAGAGAGGATTCTGTCGAGAAACCATAAATTGTGTCATGAGCCTAGACCCGCGACATGGGTACCTCAACAGGTTTTCAGAAATTTGGCAGAGTTTCACCTTGTGTCGCTAAGCAAAAGTGTGTCGCGAGGCGTGGCCTCGCGACAGGAGTCTAGCGACACAGGGTCTTCTGAGAATTTCAAAGTATTTGGCTCCCAGTCGCTAGTCATGGAAATTGTGTCGCGAGGCGTGGCCTCGCGACAGGGTGTCTAGCGACTAGGTTTTCAAAATATTGACAAGGCATAATTTTCTGTCTCGGAATAAAAGTGTGTCGCGAACCGTGGGTTCGCGACAGAGGTGTTCCGCGACAGAAGCCATGCAGAAAAATTGCAAGAGTTTGGTCCTCAGTCGCTAAGCAGGTGTTGTGTCGCGGACCGTGGGTCCGCGACAGGAGTGCCTCGCGACCGAGGGTTTCAAAATATCAAGACAGGTGTCCCTAGACACCCTTGTCGCGAAACAACCTTCCTGTCGCTAGACGTGGTTTCGCGACAGAAGGCGGTTGGCGACAGGGATGGTTCAGGACACAAGTCAGTAAAAGCAGAAGTGAACAGTGACATGCAAACAGCGTGATCTCACCCTATTTCAGATTTAAAGTTACTCTAAGCTAAAAACAACCAAACAACATTTGAAATAAGCAAGAACATGCTTGAACATAAATAAACTAAACTGGAACAGTATTTAAAATAAAGCAAAATCCTAATCTAGGGTTTGATCACACACATACATGAACATCATCCATAAAATGAGAACAGTAAGCATAATAATATGAAATGGGGGTCAAATGACCCCAAAATGAAATTGAAAGCATGAAATCCATGGGGTGTGAGACCCATTTCATGATTTGGGACACATTTAGTGAATATTCTCCCATATTATTAAGTGGGTATGTTAATACCCATGATTTGGGTATTACAAAACCCTAAAGACAAAGTTTAGAATGAAAAACATGGTATTAAACTGGCTAACTATCTACTGAAACAGTAAAACACAAAACAAAACACTAAACTAAGCTAAACTATGGACATAATTAAATAATACAAAAAAAAATAAAGACTAAACTACTCTACCTAAGAACTGGGTGCCTGATTCTGCCTTCAAGAGAATGAAATTCTAACCCAAAAACTCTTTGTCTCAAGGGAATCACCTCATATTTATAGAAGTGAAACCCTAAGCCCATGGGCCTTGTCTGTAGCCCATTGTGTCTCAAGACATCACACACATCACATTGTGTCGCGGAACAACACTGCATGTGGCAAGGCTTCTCGACAGGGTTTTGGTCTTCAATTGTGCACTGTGTCGCTATCCATGCCTGTGTCGCTAGGCAATGGATCGCGACCGGGGTTCCACGACCGGGAACTAGGGACATGGCTTCTTCTTCATGCTGCATGTTGTGTCGCCAAACCTTCCTGTGTCGCGGTCCATGGCCTCGCGACACAGGAGCTTCCGCGACCGGGTGTTCCTGGACACACTGAATTGGGCCAGATGGGCCGAAATTGTTCTTTTTGTGGGCTTTTCTTTCTTTTCCCCATCTTTTTCATTCCTTTTTCTTTTCTTTTTCTCATGTTTTTGGATTTTTCAAACATAAATGTGTAATAAAATTACATATTTTGGCATTTTTCATACCAGCTCAATATTTTTACAATTATGCATAAATCAGTCCAATTCAACTGCTTTCTTATTTAATATAAGACCGAAATGCGATCAAATGCCCGTTTCAGACACGGAAATGGATTGAAAATAATGGTCATTTCTGGCCATTATCAACATCCTCACATTTAATATTGATCGTCCCCGAGCAGTCAGAGTCAATGTTCTAGAGAACACGGACTCTGCATATTCAATTCATTTTCGTGGCTTCATAAATCACATTCTTTTTGGATTGGGATAAGACAATCAAAAACTACAAGTGTTAAATTCCCTTGATTGCAGTGTTTAATAAAATGATACTTGCTCACTACATCGGGCCTACAAATCAAACATTATCTTCAACCCTTCATGAATATCATGTTCGAAAAATGCAAGGATTAAGAATCAGAATTAAGGCATGACATGAACATGTGCATTAAAACAGAGTCTCGCATGTAAGAGAATCGGAAAATTCACTCACTCTCAATTGGGCTAAATCATGAACGCTCGAAATCAAATTTGATTAAATTATCCCATATGCTTGCAATTGGACCAACTCGCCACCGGCTTATTTCTTCAAATCGAGATCATGAGGTCTTATTCAATTACAAGAGATTCTTATGCAGTTAGTACGAACCTGCACACAAAAGAAGAAATCCCTCATGTGATGCTTACACTAGAGCTTAAATAAGATAAAGCATTTCAGAATTCACCCTTCTTCTCTTAGAACATGTATCTGCTCCAGTGGACGAAACTTGTCAAATCGCAGCGTAGACACCAGCCATTATGGTCTCTCAGGGGTTCATGCATGCTTGTGCAGTAGACCCCTGCTGGTTGGTCTACAAATAAGTAGGGAGTGCCCGGATTGTCTGCCATCCATGAGAGAGTGTTGGTGGATGTGTAGTTCAAGACTGATCTATCGGTCACCATTCTTTCTATCATCCGAATCCCCTGAAGAACCTGGCTTTCGTCCAGCTTACTCATCAGCATCAGTCCACGTGTGAAGATTGATGCCTTGTGATTGTCCTCAATTCCTGACCGCAGTAGCTCACAGGCTTGCTCCTCATCCCCTTCCACGAATGCTAGGAGTGCTGGAATGATTTGAAGATTAAAATTTCCTGCCTCCACGCATGTTTGCAGGAATCTCTCCTTCTGCCACCAAATTCTCTCCTGCCACTGCTTCATTGTGAAAGTGTCCAGCTCACATCGCTTGTACACGATGGTGAGGTTCCCTGCGTCTCTGAGCTTTTTGCACGTTTCCTGCGCAATAAATACTTCCCTGATTTCATCCTCTCCTGTTCGAGAGAGGATTTCTCCTAGAAGCTCCAGTGGTAAGTCTTGCAGCTGGGTTCCTTCGGGTTCAGGATCTGGGATTTGAAGAACGTTGCCCCTGAAGAGATAAGAAGTAGTGAATCCAATTTTTATAATTTCCTCAGAGATTATTCAAGTTTGGAAACCAACATCCTCACATTTAGAGCTTTGCTCTAGATGTGAGGTTGTTAAATATCCGACTTGAATTTAATATAAAGCATAGGTAAAATAAATTTTTATGAAGAGATAGGGGTCATTGGGTCCCTATATATTTTTAATGGGCCATCGGGCCCAAAAGTTCGATTTTCC
This sequence comes from Hygrophila difformis, assembly GCA_030278955.1. NCBI lineage: Eukaryota > Viridiplantae > Streptophyta > Magnoliopsida > Lamiales > Acanthaceae > Hygrophila > Hygrophila difformis. The sequence continues at coordinate 22,901,052 of JAOANR010000015.1, read as the reverse complement.
AATATTATTAAACAAGTCCGGGACACTTGTTGGAAATGGAATGAGATGGAATGATGGAAATGAAATGATCGAATATTGGGATGTGCAGTGGATGCGTGGCGAAATGGATCTGCTATTCTCGAATTGCCTGGACTGTCTTTGGACAGTTAAAGCATTCCCAAAATTTGCAAACACTATTTTTAATTTTTAAAGGGTTGACTTGTTTTATTTAAGGAAAGTGGGATGTGAGTGGTCCCATTTTGGATTTTTGAAAAGGATAGCAGTTGGGTGACAAAAATACTGCTATTTACTCACACTACAGTTCCATTGAGAACAAAAAGAACACACGTCAATTATTAAATCTATCAACTATTTTTGTCTTTTTCCAAAAGGTCACTTTTATTAAAAAGTGGAAGTCTCTCATTGGGTGTTTGTACTTATGTTTCCATAAACAAACATTTATTCCCATGAGATTTTAACATGTGGAAACAAATATACTAAAAAGATCTTCCACTTGAATGCTTCAAACCAAAACTTCAAGATTAGACAAACTGATAACATCACGGTGTTCAAAATAACACCCTAATGTTCATCAGTTCATCCTTTCCATTTTCAAACTTCAAAAAGTTTCAAACCCTTCAGTTTTTTTTTTTTTATATAAAAAAACAGTTTTTAAGAGTTTCAAAAGGACTTCAAAGAGCTCCTTAAAACCGAGAGCATTCAAAATCTCAAAACAGAGAAAACAAAAACTCACACAACCACATTATGCCATTCACACACCAAAATAGGAAAAAGAAACAAATGAGTCCGCCAGAGGCCATGAACAGGGGGGAAAAAAAATTGGGTTTCTACCCTGTCCTGTTTCGTTCGGGTCTGGTAAAGGTCCCAGGTTTGGAAAGATCCTTAGCAACCTGTCCATGGTGTCCCCTTGAAAACGGATGGGTTAGTGCGAAGAACACGGTGGTGTTCGTTCGGGAGAGAAGGGAGTGAAAGGAAGAAGTTGAAGAGTTGAATGAAAATGATGAGAGTGCAGGGAAAAGAGTTGAGGATGGGGGGGTATAAATACTGAAGAAACGGGTCGCGGGACCCTAGACTGTGTCGCTAGGCATGGTTCCGCGACAAGGGCCTAGCGACATTAGACATGTCGCGGAATTGGAGTCCGGTCGCGAGGCAGGGCCTCGCGACAAGGGTATCGCGACCAGTTTCAGTAAAGAAGTAAAGTCAACGGGGGAAGGTGTCGCGGAATAGAAGGCAGGTCGCGAGGCCATGCCTCACGACAGGGTGTATAGCGACAGCGACAAAGAGAGTTGGAGACAGATGAGATTGTGTCGCTAGCCAGGCCTGGTCGCGAGGCATTGCCTCGCGACACGGTTCTGGTCCGCGACAGGGGTCTCACTGTTTTAGAGAACTGTGTCGCTATCCTTCTTCTGGCGCGAGGCAATGTTTCGCGACACAGAAGGGATTTAGCGATACGAAATTTTGAATTTTCAAATTTTATTGAACTGGGCCCAAGTGTGATGTTGGGCCTGAGTCCATTTTATTTGATTTGGGTCTGAATAAATTCAGTCCAAATAAATTCAAAATGCTGGGCTGAAATTTAAAGAATGATCCACTTGCATAAAATTAGGTTGGATCAGTTCCATTTATCTGTGAAATTTATTTCGGATTTGAATTTCTTCAAATTCCGAGAATATTTTCTTAGATTCACGGAATTAATCCAACCAAGAACCTGGTTTTCCATGTTACTTTTCTGCTCTTTTTTTCATGGTTCCGAACTTTCTGCAAGACAGATGAATAAAACGCATTAGATTTTCTCCAAATATCAACATCCTCACATTTAGAGTCTTAGTACTCTAAATGTTTAATTGATTTTTGGGTACTTTCTTGTTATGAAATAATATACTATATATATGAAATAAAATTTTTGTGTTTTTAATGCTGTTTCTTATTAGGTGTAAGACGGGTCTGCCACTGCTTGGCTTTCTTTCTTCGGATCGAACTGTCCGATGTACTCCTTCAATCGTTGTCCATTCACCACTATGTTGCCCTTGTCAGTTCGGATCCTGACGGCTCCATTTTCAAACACTTCTAGCACTTCATGTGGTCCTTCCCATCTGGATTTGAGCTTTCCGGGGAACAGCTTCAACCTAGAATTGAATAATAACACGTTTTGACCAACATAAAGATGCTTATGCTTAATCATGCGATCGTGCAACTTCTGGGTCCGCTCCTTGTAAATTCGAGAGCTTTCATAAGCTAGCGCTCGTATTTCCTCAATTTCATTGAGGTCCAACTTACGTTTGCTCTGAGCAACTTTCGGATCGAAGTTGAGCGTCTTAACGGCCCAGTAAGCTTTGTGCTCTAACTCTACAGGCAAATGACAGGCTTTTCCGAAGATAAGCCTATATGGAGACATCCCAATAGGAGTCTTATATGCTGTGCGGTATGCCCATAGAGCATCGTTGAGCTTACGTGCCCAATCCTTACGGGTTATCCCGACATTGGCTTCGAGTATGTGTTTGATTTCACGATTGGATACTTCGACTTGACCACTAGTCTGGGGATGATAAGGCGTGCCTATCTTATGGAGGATCCCATTTTTACTCATTAAAGTTTCGAAAGCTTTATTAATAAAGTGTGTTCCTCCATCAGATATCACCACCCTAGGTATGCCAAATCTACTAAAAATGTTGTTCTTGAGGAACTTGATGACTTGGCTACCATCATTGGTCGGTAATGCGACAGCCTCGACCCATTTGGACACGTAATCGACAGCTACCAAGATATAGTAGTTTCCACCAGATGGTGGGAACGGTCCCATGAAGTCAATGCCCCATACATCGAAAATCTCAAGTGTGAGAATCCCCTTTTGAGGCATCTCATCCCTCTTGGAGATGTTTCCTAATCTTTGGCATTTGTCGCAACCTTTCACAAATGTCCTGCAATCCTCATAGATGTGAGGCCAATAAAATCCACATTCGAGGACCTTGTGGGCCGTTCGAGCGGGACCATGGTGACCTCCATATTCTGATTCATGGCATTTTCTGACAATTTGATAGGCTTCATGCTCGGTCACACATCGCCTGATTATTGAATCGGCGCAGTGTTTGAAGAGATAAGGTTCTTCCCAGAAGTAGTTTAATACATCTCGGTTGAACTTATTCTTCCTATGATAGTTCGAAAACTGTGGGGTTATTCCGCACGCCAAGAAGTTAGCGATGTCGGAAAACCATGGACATGCTTGATTGTGCAAATGCAATGCGAACAACTGTTCGTCCGGGAACTCTTCATTGACGGCTTTTTCCTTTTTATCATTTCCTAATCGAGATAAGTGGTCAGCATCACCATTATCTCAACCTCGCCTATCTTTTTATTATGATATCAAATTCCTGCAACAGTAGTACCCACCTGATTAATCGAGGTTTGGCATCTTGTTTTCTGAACAAGTATCTCAGTGCAGAATGATCCGTGTACACTATAGTCTTCGTACCTATCAGATACTGTCTGAATTTGTCAAACGCGAAGACTACAGCATACATCTCTTTCTCCGTTGTGGTGTAGTTGACTTGGGCCTCATTCAGGGCATGACTTGCGTAATGAATTACGCAATGTCTCCCATCCTTATGTTGCCCGAGCACTGCACCTACGGCGAGATCACTAGCATCGCACATTACCTCGAAAGGTATTGACCAATCGGGTGGTTGCACTATCGGTGCAGAAACCAACATCTTCTTGAGCGTGTCAAAGGCTTGGACACACGCTTCATTTATTAGGAAAGAATTTTCTTTACAAAGCAGATTAGTGAGCGGCTTGGCAATTTTAGAGAAATCCTTAATGAATCTCCGGTAAAAACCGGCATGCCCTAAGAAGCTCCTAACTGATTTGATTGAGTTAGGAAGAGGGAGGTTGGAAATGATAGAAACTTTGGCTGGATCAACCTCAATACCTGCACGAGAAATGCGGTGACCTAACACTATGCCCTCAGTGACCATAAAATGGTTCCCAATTCAAAACGAGATTAGTGTCCTCACATCTCTTTAAAATCTTTGCAAGATTGGTCAAACAATCTTCAAATGTATCTCCATATACAGAGAAGTCATCCATGAAGACCTCAATGCATTTTTCGATAAATTCGGAAAATATAGACATCATGCAGCGTTGAAAAGTAGCAGGTGCATTGCAAAGACCGAATGGCATGCGCCTATAAGCAAAAGTGCCATAAGGGCAAGTAAAAGTTGTTTTTTCGTGGTCTTCGCTTGAAATAACAATCTGATTATACCCAGAATAACCATCCAAAAAGCAATAAAACTCTCTCCCTGCCAACCTCTCAAGCATTTGATCAATAAATGGCAATGGAAAATGGTCCTTGCGGGTGGCCTCGTTCAGTTTCCGGTAGTCGATACAAACTCTCCATCCGGTCACTGGCCTGGTTGCAACCTCTTCTCCTTGCTCATTCTTGGTTATGCACATCCCTCCTCATTTTGGCATGACCTGCACTGGGCTAACCCATTTGCTGTCAGATATAGGATAGATTATACCAGCATCTAAGAGCTTGATAACCTCCTTTCTTACCACTTCTTGCATGAGGGGGTTCAAACGCCTCTGAGGTTGACGGGAGGGTTTAAATCTTCTTCCATTAAAATCCTGTGCATGCAATTAGAAGGGCTTATTCCTTTTATATCAGAAATGGTCCAACCTATTGCATGTACATGTTTCTTAAGAACGACCACCAGAGCATTTTCTTGGTCTTGGGAGAGCTTAGCCGAAACAATCACAGGTAATTTTTTATGTTCAGCGAGAAATGCATACTTGAGATGATCGGGTAATGTTTTAAGTTCAAGCTCTGGTGGACATTCAACGGAAGGGAGTAGTTTGCGAGAAATGGATAATGGGAGATCAGATTTACCTTCGGGACCCTGCATCAGTACAGGGCCCTCTTCTTCCTCTTCGGTGCCATCGTTCTCATGTGCAGTGAAATCAGCACCGTCATATGCTTCAAGGTCCCCGGACTCGGGATCCTCAAATTGGACGGCGCTGCACTGTTCCTTTAGCTCAGCACCAGCAGGCATCAGTACCCGCTTTGAAGATTCATACAGCATCATTTCATCATTGTTTCCAGAGTCTGGCACTTTCCTAACTATTACATCATCAAATGAAAAACAAGAACTGTCGTTTGGGAATTTTTGCAGTTGCTCCATGTCGAAGACGACTTCATCTCCATCAACACGGAGTGTCACCCTTCCGGATTTAGCATCTATCAGTGCCCCGCCTGTGGCCAAGAATGGCATGCCTAAGATGAGAGGCATGTCGGAGTCCTCCTCGATGTCCAGAATGATGAAATCCACTGGAAATGGAGTACTGCCAGCTTTGATTATCACATCTTTCAAGATTCCGATTGGCTTTGTAATTGACCTATCTGCAAGCTGGAGCCTCATTTTGACAGGTTCCACCACTCCGAGCTTAAGACGTTTAACCATGGTTAATGGCATAACGTTGATGCTAGAGCGAGGTCACATAGTCCTTTTCCGGCGTTGTTCTGGCCAATCCGAATCGGCAGTGTATAGCATCCGGGGTCCTCTTTCTTCTCTGGCAGCTTCTTTTGAATAATAGCACTGCAAGTGTTGTTGAGTACCACCAATTCATCCTGCTCAACCTGTCTCTTTCCTGAAATCATTTCTTTCAAGAACTTAGCATAGACTGGCATTTCAGAGATCATTTCAATCAAACGAATGGTAATCTCAACTTCCCGCAGTCTTTTCAAATATTTTTCAAACTTCAGATCTTGTTGCTTATTTTTAAGTCTAGCCGGGTAAGGAACCCTAGGCATGAACTTGTTTTTGTTATCATGTTTTGGTGGTAGATGGTTAGAGGTTGTACCTTCACCATTACCGTTTTTTGTTTCTGTCGTTCCTTTTGCAGCGTCAGTCTGCTGTTCGGCTTCCTTCTGTTCATCCATTGCTTCCTCATCAGCCTTGTCAACAGCCTCATCTTCCCCACAGCTGTTTCCAGTATCCGCTCCCTTTGGTCCAGCCAGTACCTTCCCAGATTTCAAGGTTATTGCTTTGCATTGCGGGTTCTTTTCCGCAGTGCTCGGCAACGTCCCTTTATCCCTTTTCTGCATTTCATTAGCCATCTGAGTAACTTGGGTCTCCACATTTCTGATAGAGGCCTGCAACTGAGTGTTAATCTCCTTCTGGCTAGTAATAAAATCAGTCATCAAATTCTCCAGCCTTGAAGGGGGCTTTTGATTTTGATTCTGATTCTGGTTTTGGTTCCATTGGCCTTGGTTTGGAATAAATTGAGGCTGGAAGTTTTGGGGCTGAAAGTTTTGAAAGTTCTGGCTAGGCTGTTGGAAATTTTGAGGGGGTCTCTACTGGATCTGGGGTTGGAAGCTTGGGTTCTAAAAATTCTGGCCCCAGTTCTGAATGAATCCTTGATTCTGCTGAGGATTGAATTGCTGCTGTTGTGGGGAGTTGAGGGCATTGTTGTTTGAGTATGACAAGTTTGGGTGTCTATTTGGGTAAGCTCCTGCAAAGTTACAGCTTTCAGCTGCAATCTGTTCGCATGTATCAGTTGCGTGAGCACCTTGACACAGTCCACAAATCACATCTGTTTGTTGTCCTTGAGTAGAGCTCCCAGCTCCCTGATTAATAGACAATGCTGCCACCTGCTCTTGAAGCTTTTCAATATCTGATTTTTCTACTGTACCTTCAACACACAAACCACGAGGGGGAGGGGGATTAACATCATCAGTAAGAACAGATCTGTTTACACTCATTGCTTCAATCTCGCCCCATGCTTGATCCATTGGTATGTATAGCAGATGTTGACCGCCGGCGGCATCAAGCATGTATTTCCATGATGGGGTCAAACCGCTGTAGAATTTTCTCAATTTCTCCCAATCATGGAAACCATGTTGGGGGCATTTCCTGAGTAAGTTGAAGAATCGTTCCTTTGCGTCATACAGGGACTCGTCTGGCTTCATCTTGAATTCCGCAATTTTAAAGCGGCATTCATCCACCTTGGACTCCGGGAAGTATTTCGCTAAGAAATTTCTGATCACGTCCTCCCATGTGGACTTCTGATTTACGGGCAGTGATTTGTACCATGTTCGTGCTCCGCTAGTCAGAGAGAAAGGGAACAGTCTTAAACGAATGGTGTTAGTGATAATGGCCAAAATTGACCATTATTTTCAATCTATTTCCGTGTCTAATACGGACATTTGATCGCATTCTGGTCTTATTTAAATAAGAAAGCAGTTGAATTTAACAGATTTATGCAAGTTTGTATAAATAATAAGATGGTATTGAAAAACACAAAAATATTATTATTTTTATTAAATTTATGTTAAAAAAATTCAAAAACATGATAAAAATATTAAAAATCCCACACTTAATTAATTTTGGTTCGATGTTGTCTATTCGATGGAACTCGGGTTCATTAAATGGAGCACAAACCAAATAATCTAGTGGAATAAATATTATATTTATATTAATTTTTACAATTTCATGTATATATTTATTTATTTATTTCTTTAGTTCATCTCTATTTTCATTTTCTGCTATAATTAAGAATTATTTGGTCCACTAATCATTTTAATTAATTGCAGGTGAATTAATTAAGTCCAAGTGATTTATGGATCCAATCCAAATTAAATCCAGTCCATTCAGTCCAAAAACCCCTAGCCCAATTAAACCAGGCCCAAAACCAACCCATGGCCCAAACCCCAAACCTAACCCTAAACCCTAGCCGCCACCCCCGCCGCCGGCGCCGCCGCCGCCGGCCGGCGGCCATATCCACCTTGCCACTCTCCTGCTTCCAAATCCACCCTCATTCATCTCCACAGTCACAGCGCCTCCGGCCACCACAGCCTCCTTCCTCCGCCCTCGTTTCGCCTCCGGCCATCCCTTCGTCCACCAGTCCCCCTCACCAGCCACCTGCCCGCGGCCAGACTGTAATACCCGAGAATTTTCCAACATAAAATAAATACAATAAATAAATAAATAAATAAATAAATATAATAAACATGATAAATGAATAAAGAATCATAGAAGATGAGAAATGGAATTTAAATTAAAAAAGGAAACAAAATTCCGAGAACCCGGGAAGCCGAAGGCAATTTAATTGAATAAATGGTTACACGGGGACCCGACATCGATGGACTCAATAACTCGAGTCCAAACATAAATTTAGGTCCGAATAAAATTAGGATAGGAAATCGGAGCCCGAATATACCCCGGGAATCGGAATTCGGGAGCATAGAGGGATAGAAACCCGAAAGAGAGGCGGAAAAGCACGACGGATCGCACGACCCGCCCGGACCGAAGTCCAGGCGAGAGTCGCGCGGTGGCCGCGCGGTGAAGAGGGAAGACCGCGCCACGACCGCGCCACTTGACAGATTCGCCCGTTGCGTGAATCTCTCGCACGAACGCGGATTTTTCGACTTTCGGTTGAACGTCTCTCGACCCAAGACCCTTGGGATCAGATTTTGGACGCCCTAGGTCTTAAATATCTATAAATAAGACCTCCTAAGAGCTCCGAATACATTTGAAACCCTACGAAATCTTTCTATACGTCGAAACCCTAATCCCGGAGCCGTCGGAGGCACAACACCGAGAGGAGGAACTAACTTGGACGAAATTCGGAGACCCCCGTCGCTGTGGTAAGCCTTGATCCATTCTTTTTCATATGTGATTCGAAAACGAATCCTAAATTCAATCTTTTTCTATTCTAAACCCCCGATCCGAATCGAGAGCGAAGAACCCGACAAACGGAGAGGATAAACGGAGGACGGGAAGCCACGCCTCCGAATCGACGATCCCGGACGCTCAACAATCTGTAAGTTAACGCTTACTTTGGTTTTGGGTGGTTAAAAGATTCGAACATATAAATGTAATGGAACCCTATCTAAAATCTGTCTACACCGGCGCAGCGTTTTTGTTGAATTTATTCGAACCCCTTAAAGCGTTCAAACGAGAAAACTTAAAACACGAAAAACATTCCTAAGACACTGATCTAGCTCCTGTAAAAATTTCATAATTTTTCATCGTGTTTTGTTATCCGAAACTGATCGTAAACGAGCCTGCGTTAGATTTAGATCTTGAAACGATGATAGATTCCTTATTCGAACTTGTTGGTGATTTCTACCTTAGATCTAGACCGATCTAGGCTTGGCGTTGAACATAGGAGTTGTAGATCTATATGTTAAGAACACCTCCATGAAATTTCAGAATTTTTCATGATGATTTGATATATGAAATCCACTACGAACCGAACTGGTTTTAAATCGAATCTTGAAACTGGACAGAACATAGGGGCGAACTTGTTGACGTTTTTGACTATGGTTCTAGGCCGAATTAGATCTTTAGCCGAACATGAAAGTTGTAGATAATTGTCTTAAGATGATCTCTGTAAAATTTCATTAAATTTGGAGTTGAATTGCTATGGTGTAATTCGAAATCTTTAAACTGAGTTATATGAAATTCGGACAGAACAGTACTTCTGTGAAAATTAGTGTTTTTGACCTATTTCGGTATCTCGGATCGAAAAAGTTAAAACATGAAAGTTGTAGATCTCGACGTTTTGGAGTCAGTAGTGAAATTTCGGAATTTTTGAAATTTAATCTGATTTTTAACGAATTTTAGAGTAAACTGTGGTTGACCAAATCAAAACTTGAAATCTTGTTGAAACGGTGGAATTAGCCTTTGAGGTTGAAACGGATAGAAATACTTGACATACGATACACGAAACGAGAAGATTAAAATATATTGTGGGTTATGACTAAGCTAGATACTGTCAATGTTCTCTGCGGCTTGGGACATAAGAGCCCAAGTGTATGTCTAGGTTGACGTAAGAGCCCTAGCGAAACAGTGATCGTATGGCTAGCAGACGGATTAACTCTAATTAAAAGATCTGTATTGACCATGATACCTGTGGACATAAGAGCCCAGGCGTAAGGCTGGCGAACATAAGAGCCCTAGCGGTGGTGATCTCTAAAAGATATGAAACGAGAAGTTCATGAGAATTCCAAACTAAAATCCGTATTAAATTGTGTTTTTAAATTTATGGCAACTTATTTAATTACGTTGCAAGCTATATTGATGATCTTATGAATCCCTGTCTTCTAAATTATGCGGTTACATGAATTATTTAAATTATGCACATGTTTTCATTAAATTTAAACAAAGGCTTTGAAACCTCATAATCTTGTATGTGTTAACTTACTCAGCACGTAGTGCTGACCAAACCATATTTTCTTTTCCTTTTTCTTTCGGAGTTGAGAATTATGCATCGTCATATGCATACACGGGAAGTTTGGGATATATATTATTTTGAATTTTTGTATTAGACTAGAAATTGTATGAACGGGCCTGTTTAACCCGTATTCTGGCCGTGTTGGCTATATTTACATTCCGCTGCATTGTTCTTATGTAAATATTATTTTCCGCTGCAACTTTGATGTATAAGTTTTTAAAGTATATACAAATGGGCTGTTTGAATGTTTTAAATTCTGAAAAACCATAGCCTTGCATCTCCTTAGCAAGCTCGGAGAAACCGTGTCTTGCTAGGGAGGTGTGGCGGTGACATCCCGACCTGGGTGACCAAAAACCGGGGTGTTACGACCCGAGTCGACTCGATATCATGTATCCTAAATCATAAATAAACAAATTCAAGTTGTTTTGAACTACGTTATGGCTTGATCCCTTCACAGGGTACGTAGGCAGCTTAGAAGTCTTATTTCTAAGTTCAGTCACAAAATAATAAAACAAACAAAAGACTTTAGCACGAGAAAAGCCGAAACACAACTTCGAGGACGAAGTTGATTCTTAAGGAGGGTAGACTGTAATACCCGAGAATTTTCCAACATAAAATAAATACAATAAAATAAATAAATAAATATAATAAACATGATAAATGAATAAAGAATCATAGAAGATGAGAAATGGAATTTAAATTAAAAAAGGAAACAAAATTCCGAGAACCCGGGAAGCCGAAGGCAATTTAATTGAATAAATGGTTACACGGGGACCCGACATCGATGGACTCAATAACTCGAGTCCAAACATAAATTTAGGTCCGAATAAAATTAGGATAGGAAATCGGAGCCCGAATATACCCCGGGAATCGGAATTCGGGAGCATAGAGGGATAGAAACCCGAAAGAGAGGCGGAAAAGCACGACGGATCGCACGACCCGCCCGGACCGAAGTCCAGGCGAGAGTCGCGCGGTGGCCGCGCGGTGAAGAGGGAAGACCGCGCCACGACCGCGCCACTTGACAGATTCGCCCGTTGCGTGAATCTCTCGCCCGAACGCGGATTTTTCGACTTTCGGTTGAACGTCTCTCGACCCAAGACCCTTGGGATCAGATTTTGGACGCCCTAGGTCTTAAATATCTATAAATAAGACCTCCTAAGAGCTCCGAATACATTTGAAACCCTACGAAATCTTTCTATACGTCGAAACCCTAATCCCGGAGCCGTCGGAGGCACAACACCGAGAGGAGGTGTAATACCCGAGAAATCGACACAAAGTTTTAAAATCCGAAGTTTAAGAATTTGATTTATTTATCGAAATCGAATTAATTCCGAGAGAGCGGAATTGAATATTTCGGATAATCGCGACTCGGGATAGATGTATCGAATTATCCCAAAAATCTCGGATAATTCATATTATGATTTTTAAGAGATTAAAATCATAATATTTATAAAAAAAAAAAAAAAATCGACAGCAGGTGGCCGCGCGGTGGCCGCGCGGAGCGCGCCACCAGCGCGCCACTCTGCTGTTATGGCGGAGTCATAACGTTTCATGCGTTTCATGTCATGAACTCGGTGATGGGCGAATCCAAACGACTCCAATTTGAATTCCAGACGTTGGAGGACGTGTGGGGATGATTTTGGATAGGTTTTGGGTGTAATAAAGTCCCACAAAGTCAGCTCAATGATGGAACTTGAGCACCAAGGGGATCCTATGGAAGTCATGGGAGAGTGGGGGTTTTGGATGATGATTGAGGGGATTAATTCGGGGGTTATGGGTTAGAAATTGTTCCCTCACATTCCCACTACCTCATGGCAGCTTTTGGAGCAATTATCCCTCTATAAATAGCCCCTACTCAGCCTCCATTGCACTCATTTGCATCCCATCCGAAATTTGAGTTCAAGAGAGAGTAGTGAGAGTTTTGTGAGTTGTTCATCATCCTTGGCAGAGAGTTGGACGTGTTCAAGTGGTCCAAACCTTTCTCCTACGTGTAGGTAAGAGTTCTACTTCATTTCCTTGGTCTTAGATTCGAATCCCTTGTCCTAGAATTGAGAATTTCCTCCGACAACTCCATAATAGGTGCATTCGGTAGAAGTGTTGATTGTTGGGGTCGAGTTGGACGATTTCCAGGATTCCACCAAGGGGATATTCGGTTCTAAACTCATCTCAAGTAAGTTAGTATTGTGCACGTCGATTTTTAGGAGTTTTGGTTGAGTATAACTCGAGATATAGGTTTATCTTTTCATTTGACAAAATCTGCCAAATAGGGTTTTCCTATGACCAATTTTATTGTTCTGTGAATTCGACCATGATCCGTACATTTTTAGGAGAAACGTCCAAAATGAAACTTGTTCCCAATGTCCTAAAGAGGCTCTCTGTAAAATTTTGTAATTTTTGGACATGTTTTGGTCACCCAAATTCGATCTGGTATTTTCTGCACATAGGTTGACAGATTTAATGTATGTATGTATGTAGTCAGTTTTGTTGTTCGATTTACTCTTGCCTATGATCGTTTTTAGTGCTTGATGTCTTCATGAAACTTGTTCTAATATGTGTCTAGAACATCCCTGTAAAATTTCATGATTTTTGGAGCATGTATGAAATTGTTATGAATTTTTGAACTCACTGTGGTCGAATTTACTGAAGCAAGAGAAATTGAATTTCAATAGCTTTCTGAAATAGATTAAAATGACTAGTTTAGAGTCCGAATTTTGAGATGGCTATTTCTATGAAAAATGCTTATTTTGATGTTTTCTAGCTACTGTAATTTTTCCAGAATTTTTAAAAATCGTTTACTGCATTTTTAAAGGCGATTTCAGAAACTGTTATAATGGCATTTTTAATCGGTAAATGCTATTTTGATTATTCGATGAACTATGAGTCGAGTGTTACTCATTTTTGAAGAATATGGATTCTGGAAATGTGGAAATATTATGAAGTGATTAAATGTGGTTTTTTAAACTTTGTAAGTTTTGATCGAGTGGGATGCCAATGTGGTGAATTATGTCGCCCCTCTTTTATAGCCAAAACGGCATTGATTATTGTGATGTACGAGTCTATACTCCTAGATGTATCCGTATGGGTTATCTAGGGCTCCGGAGTGTATCTGTATAGGGTCCGCTGCATGCACTTACCTCGTGGGTACGAGTCCCAGAGGTTGATCCCAAGGGTTCGTCCCTAGGATATATTTGAGTCCTTGTGGATATAAAGTCCCAAAGGTTGGTCCTGTGGGTTCGTCCCTAGGATATGCTAATGGGGTGTCCTCGATCATAACTAACATTGGTAAAATGTTCGTGGCATATGTGTAAGAATTTTTAATTAATTTATTTACTCGTCTTTTAAATAAATATATTACTTTGTATATTCTCCTAAAAACTTTTAAAACTCGTTGTGCTATATATTAACTTACGCAGTACCTTTGTACTGATAAATTGTTGTTTTATTTTTCCTTTCAGATTTCGCAGAGTAAGCATCGCATGGAGGGATGGGATTTCCATTTTTTTTGAAAAAAAGAAGACTTGTTGCATTTTATTTATTTTAATTTATGCATTGGACTTAGACTCTGGTTTTGGCCGCATGTTTTGGCCCTGTTTATTTTTGCTTCCGCACTGCTTATTATTATTATGTGTGTTATACTCTGATTAAACTTCGGGCTTATTTGAATGGTTTTTAAATATTTTTAAGTCAATGATGCAACTTAAGCCTTAGCATCCTTTTAAATAAGCTCGATTTAATCGGGTCTTGTTTGGAAGGGTGTGGCGGTAGCGTCCCGGCCTGGGTGACCAAATCCGGGGTGTTACAGGAGGAACTAACTTGGACGAAATTCGGAGACCCCCGTCGCTGTGGTAAGCCTTGATCCATTCTTTTTCATATGTGATTCGAAAACGAATCCTAAATTCGATCTTTTTCTATTCTAAACCCCCGATCCGAATCGAGAGCGAAGAACCCGACAAACGGAGAGGATAAACGGAGGACGGGAAGCCACGCCTCCGAATCGACGATCCCGGACGCTCAACAATCTGTAAGTTAACGCTTACTTTGGTTTTGGGTGGTTAAAAGATTCGAACATATAAATGTAATGGAACCCTATCTAAAATCTGTCTACACCGGCGCAGCGTTTTTGTTGAATTTATTCGAACCCCTTAAAGCGTTCAAACGAGAAAACTTAAAACACGAAAAACATTCCTAAGACACTGATCTAGCTCCTGTAAAAATTTCATAATTTTTCATCGTGTTTTGATATCCGAAACTGATCGTAAACGAGCCTGCGTTAGATTTAGATCTTGAAACGATGATAGATTCCTTATTCGAACTTGTTGGTGATTTCTACCTTAGATCTAGACCGATCTAGGCTTGGCGTTGAACATAGGAGTTGTAGATCTATATGTTAAGAACACCTCCATGAAATTTCAGAATTTTTCATGATGATTTGATATATGAAATCCACTACGAACCGAACTGGTTTTAAATCGAATCTTGAAACTGGACAGAACATAGGGGCGAACTTGTTGACGTTTTTGACTATGGTTCTAGGCCGAATTAGATCTTTAGCCGAACATGAAAGTTGTAGATAATTGTCTTAAGATGATCTCTGTAAAATTTCATTAAATTTGGAGTTGAATTGCTATGGTGTAATTCGAAATCGTTAAACTGAGTTATATGAAATTCGGACAGAACAGTACTTCTGTGAAAATTAGTGTTTTTGACCTATTTCGGTATCTCGGATCGAAAAAGTTAAAACATGAAAGTTGTAGATCTCGACGTTTTGGAGTCAGTAGTGAAATTTCGGAATTTTTGAAATTAAATCTGATTTTTAACGAATTTTAGAGTAAACTGTGGTTGACCAAATCAAAACTTGAAATCTTGTTGAAACGGTGGAATTAGCCTTTGAGGTTGAAACGGATAGAAATACTTGACATACGATACACGAAACGAGAAGATTAAAATATATTGTGGGTTATGACTAAGCTAGATACTGTCAATGTTCTCTGCGGCTTGGGACATAAGAGCCCAAGTGTATGTCTAGGTTGACGTAAGAGCCCTAGCGAAACAGTGATCGTATGGCTAGCAGACGGATTAACTCTAATTAAAAGATCTGTATTGACCATGATACCTGTGGACATAAGAGCCCAGGCGTAAGGCTGGCGGACATAAGAGCCCTAGCGGTGGTGATCTCTAAAAGATATGAAACGAGAAGTTCATGAGAATTCCAAACTAAAATCCGTATTAAATTGTGTTTTTAAATTTATGGCAACTTATTTAATTACGTTGCAAGCTATATTGATGATCTTATGAATCCCTGTCTTCTAAATTATGCGGTTACATGAATTATTTAAATTATGCACATGTTTTCATTAAATTTAAACAAAGGCTTTGAAACCTCATAATCTTGTATGTGTTAACTTACTCAGCACGTAGTGCTGACCAAACCATATTTTCTTTTCCTTTTTCTTTCAGAGTTGAGAATTATGCATCGTCATATGCATACACGGGAAGTTTGGGATATATATTATTTTGAATTTTTGTATTAGACTAGAAATTGTATGAACGGGCCTGTTTAACCCGTATTCTGGCCGTGTTGGCTATATTTACATTCCGCTGCATTGTTCTTATGTAAATATTATTTTCCGCTGCAACTTTGATGTATAAGTTTTTAAAGTATATACAAATGGGCTGTTTGAATGTTTTAAATTCTGAAAAACCATAGCCTTGCATCTCCTTAGCAAGCTCGGAGAAACCGTGTCTTGCTAGGGAGGTGTGGCGGTGACATCCCGACCTGGGTGACCAAAAACCGGGGTGTTACAAGGTGCCTATGTTACAAATTAGAAAACTTCTTCATGTGGAACAAAAAAAAAAATCAAGTTTTATTAAAACACTCTTTATTCCAAAAATCTTGTTTGGATTTCCAAACAACAAATCCGAGAATTTGAAATTTGAAATTTACGAAACGTCTCGTTCGAGCGATCTATCTAAACCAAGATAAGCTAATCTATACACGTTACAACAGAAAATGGCGCCTAGGAGGAAACCAAGGAAGGTGAGTCCAAACGGCACTGACGCTAACATTTCCAACACGCCCAACAACAGTGAAAGTCCTCAGAACCTAGGAGAGCAAGTGCCTGAAGCGCCCAATAATATGGAAGCACGTTTAAAATCTGTAGAGGAACTCCTTGTAGCATTGGGAAATGCCGAGGTGCATAGGACACAAACAGTACCTCCGCCAGTAGCCCGAGTCAACTACTTGGCATTAGTGAACCCTTACCACCCACCCCATTATGACGGCCAAGAGGATCCAGCCAAGTTGGAAGGATGGATCCGTACCTTTGATAAGCTCTTGAATGCTATCAAGTGCCCTGATGAGGAGAAGGTACACGTAGTGACCTACTACCTAGGAGGCGAAGCCGATGAGTGGTGGCAAAATCTCCAAGCGAATTCAGTGGAAGACGAACACGCCTACACCTGGGAAGAACTTAAGGAAGCTTTGAGGGAAAGATTCTACCCACTGAGCACCAAGACTGCGAAGTACGAGGAATTCATCAACTTAAAGCAAGGTGCGCAAACAGTGCAAGAGTACTACACCAAATTCAAGGAGCTAGTACGATTCGCTGCGAGGATAGTACCAACTGACTCTGACAAGGCTCAGAAATTCGAGATGGGTCTGAACCTTAGTATCCGAGAGATACTTGCAGTAGGACAATTCCCGAACCTGCAGACGGTATATGATCGCGCCGTATCAATTGCTCGAATCCAGCAATTGAAGCGTAAGGAACATGGTGAGTCGAGCAAGGACTCGCAAGGACTTGAGAAGAAGGATCGGAAAGGCAACAATAACAACTCTAGGAAAGACAATGGATCCCGAAGGAAAGGAAATAAAGGTCTCAACAATGGGGGAGACGACAACCGTGGTGCGTTTATACCACGTTGTCCACGATGCAACCATGCACATCTGGTGCGCCAATGCCCGAAGCCTGGAACCTGCCGTAGGTGCGGCAAGCTTGGTCACAAGGCGGGTGGATGTCGAACGATAGAGGAGGCGATCGAAAAGAGAGTAGATTTGGTGAACCTTCAGCAAGGAGAGAGTGACGAGGAACAAGACCAAAACCCGAATCCTCTTGAGAATAATGAGTAGACAGTTATGGGGACATAACTGAAGTCCTAAGGGGGAGAGGATGTGATACCCCGTAATTTTTTTTTTTTGGAGTTCGACTCGATATCATGTATCCTAAATCATAAATAAACAAATTCAAGTTGTTTTGAACTACGTTATGGCTTGATCCCTTCACAGGGTACGTAGGCAGCTTAGAAGTCTTAATTCTAAGTTCAGTCACAAAATAATAAAACAAACAAAAGACTTTAGCACGAGAAAAGCCGAAACACAACTTCGAGGACGAAGTTGATTCTTAAGGAGGGTAGACTGTAAGACCCGAGAATTTTCCAACATAAAATAAATACAATAAAATAAATAAATAAATAAATAAATATAATAAACATGATAATTGAATAAAGAATCATAGAAGATGAGAAATGGAATTTAAATTAAAAAAGGAAACAAAATTCCGAGAACCCGGGAAGCCGAAGGCAATTTAATTGAATAAATGGTTACACGGGGACCCGACATCGATGGACTCAATAACTCGAGTCCAAACATAAATTTAGGTCCGAATAAAATTAGGATAGGAAATCGGAGCCCGAATATACCCCGGGAATCGGAATTCGGGAGCATAGAGGGATAGAAACCCGAAAGAGAGGCGGAAAAGCACGACGGATCGCACGACCCGCCCGGACCGAAGTCCAGGCGAGAGTCGCGCGGTGGCCGCGCGGTGAAGAGGGAAGACCGCGCCACGACCGCGCCACTTGACAGATTCGCCCGTTGCGTGAATCTCTCGCCCGAACGCGGATTTTTCGACTTTCGGTTGAACGTCTCTCGACCCAAGACCCTTGGGATCAGATTTTGGACGCCCTAGGTCTTAAATATCTATAAATAAAACCTCCTAAGAGCTCCGAATACATTTGAAACCCTACGAAATCTTTCTATACGTCGAAACCCTAATCCCGGAGCCGTCGGAGGCACAACACCGAGAGGAGGAACTAACTTGGACGAAATTCGGAGACCCCCGTCGCTGTGGTAAGCCTTGATCCATTCTTTTTCATATGTGATTCGAAAACGAATCCTAAATTCGATCTTTTTCTATTCTAAACCCCCGATCCGAATCGAGAGCGAAGAACCCGACAAACGGAGAGGATAAACGGAGGACGGGAAGCCACGCCTCCGAATCGACGATCCCGGACGCTCAACAATCTGTAAGTTAACGCTTACTTTGGTTTTGGGTGGTTAAAAGATTCGAACATATAAATGTAATGGAACCCTATCTAAAATCTGTCTACACCGGCGCAGCGTTATTGTTGAATTTATTCGAACCCCTTAAAGCGTTCAAACGAGAAAACTTAAAACACGAAAAACATTCCTAAGACACTGATCTAGCTCCTGTAAAAATTTCATAATTTTTCATCGTGTTTTGATATCCGAAACTGATCGTAAACGAGCCTGCATTAGATTTAGATCTTGAAACGATGATAGATTCCTTATTCGAACTTGTTGGTGATTTCTACCTTAGATCTAGACCGATCTAGGCTTGGCGTTGAACATAGGAGTTGTAGATCTATATGTTAAGAACACCTCCATGAAATTTCAGAATTTTTCATGATGATTTGATATATGAAATCCACTACGAACCGAACTGGTTTTAAATCGAATCTTGAAACTGGACAGAACATAGGGGCGAACTTGTTGACGTTTTTGACTATGGTTCTAGGCCGAATTAGATCTTTAGCCGAACATGAAAGTTGTAGATAATTGTCTTAAGATGATCTCTGTAAAATTTCATTAAATTTGGAGTTGAATTGCTATGGTGTAATTCGAAATCTTTAAACTGAGTTATATGAAATTCGGACAGAACAGTACTTCTGTGAAAATTAGTGTTTTTGACCTATTTCGGTATCTCGGATCGAAAAAGTTAAAACATGAAAGTTGTAGATCTCGACGTTTTGGAGTCAGTAGTGAAATTTCGGAATTTTTGAAATTAAATCTGATTTTTAACGAATTTTAGAGTAAACTGTGGTTGACCAAATCAAAACTTGAAATCTTGTTGAAACGGTGGAATTAGCCTTTGAGGTTGAAACGGATAGAAATACTTGACATACGATACACGAAACGAGAAGATTAAAATATATTGTGGGTTATGACTAAGCTAGATACTGTCAATGTTCTCTGCGGCTTGGGACATAAGAGCCCAAGTGTATGTCTAGGTTGACGTAAGAGCCCTAGCGAAACAGTGATCGTATGGCTAGCAGACGGATTAACTCTAATTAAAAGATCTGTATTGACCATGATACCTGTGGACATAAGAGCCCAGGCGTAAGGCTGGCGGACATAAGAGCCCTAGCGGTGGTGATCTCTAAAAGATATGAAACGAGAAGTTCATGAGAATTCCAAACTAAAATCCGTATTAAATTGTGTTTTTAAATTTATGGCAACTTATTTAATTACGTTGCAAGCTATATTGATGATCTTATGAATCCCTGTCTTCTAAATTATGCGGTTACATGAATTATTTAAATTATGCACATGTTTTCATTAAATTTAAACAAAGGCTTTGAAACCTCATAATCTTGTATGTGTTAACTTACTCAGCACGTAGTGCTGACCAAACCATATTTTCTTTTCCTTTTTCTTTCAGAGTTGAGAATTATGCATCGTCATATGCATACACGGGAAGTTTGGGATATATATTATTTTGAATTTTTGTATTAGACTAGAAATTGTATGAACGGGCCTGTTTAACCCGTATTCTGGCCGTGTTGGCTATATTTACATTCCGCTGCATTGTTCTTATGTAAATATTATTTTCCGCTGCAACTTTGATGTATAAGTTTTTAAAGTATATACAAATGGGCTGTTTGAATGTTTTAAATTCTGAAAAACCATAGCCTTGCATCTCCTTAGCAAGCTCGGAGAAACCGTGTCTTGCTAGGGAGGTGTGGCGGTGACATCCCGACCTGGGTGACCAAAAACCGGGGTGTTACACAGACGCCACCATTTCCACCACCACCAAAAATCGAACACAATCGAAACCACCACTGCCGCCATCATTTCCTCCGTCTCAAACACCCACAACCACCATCATCCTCAACCACCATCACCATCCACCGCAACCCCATCTCCGCCGCTGCCGCTGTTTCCATCCCCAACTCCAACCGAGCGCCGCCGCAGTCCTCTCCAACCACCAGACTCTGGCAGCCCATGCCTCATCCAAGCTCTCACTCCTCCGCCAGTCGCCTACACCACCTCCGACTGCCCTGCCGCCGCTTGCCTCCGTCTGTCGTCAACATCCTCCGACAAGATCTTGGAAGCCCCATCACTGATTTGCACAAATGGGAGAAGAAAATTGAGGGGGAGAAGAAAATAAAAATGAGAAGAAAGAGGAAGGAAGGATTGAGGAACAAAGAAGATGAAAGAACAAAGAAGAAAATTGGAGAACTGAACGAGAGAAAATAGAGAGAGAGAGAAGAAAGAGAGAGAAAGCAAAAATTAAATCCTTTGTCGCGGAGTAGTACATCGCGACCAAGTGCTCCGCGACCAAAAAATGCTCCGCGACCAAAAAAAATGCTCCGCGACTGTGAGAGGAGAATCAAGACACGTAATTTGGTCGCGGAACAATGTTCTGCGACAAAGTGTACCGCGACCGCGACAAAGACAAAGCAGCATTCGCGACAGAGTCACGTGACACCCATCCCCACTCTCAATTCAAATTTCCTCACATGTCAAATCAGTTAGAAGGTCCCAGGACTTGAAGTCCCCGCAGACACAAGAACTCTTGTCTTTTCCCCTGGACCTCGAGCTCCCGCCCCCTCCTGCGCGCCATCTTGGAGCTAAAAAGTGTTTTGCCCCTAGCCAATTTGTTCCGCGACAAAGCAATTGTTTAGCGACCAGGTGGGCCTTGAATGGGCCTAGGGCTTAATCCTACTCTATAAATATATCCTCCCACCCCCTTGAACAGTAACCTAGCTACACTTAGTTTATTTTTGCTGTTCTTGGAGGCACCACTGTGCTCTCTAAAATTAGTGTAGGTAGATAGTTTAATTTTATGCAATGTAGTAATAGACTTTAGCTTAGTTTTAATTTATGTTTTGTAATAAAATAGTGTAGCTAGTGTTCATCTCTTGTTTTTCCAGTTTTATATTTTGTAGTTTGTGGGTTTCAAACACTTAATTAATGGGTGTATTTTGAACCATATTTTGGTATTGTAGTTAGGATTTATTGCTTTCCTTATTTAATAAAATGCATAAACATTTGATATTTACCCTTGATAGATTTAATGTAGGTTTTATTTTATTTTATTTTTATTTTTAGTGTTAGTATAGTGTGTTTGTATTTTTTGCTTTATGCTCTAGTTTAAGTCTCTTTCTTGTTCCTACTTTACTGTTCTTGTCCTTTTTAGTGTTAGGTACTTTTGTTAATTTTTATTTTCTCTTTCTTGTGCATTAGATCTAAAAGGGGTATATATTAAAGTGTTTATGTATGTTTATAAAAATTGCATATTCCTATATTGTATTGCATCATGTTGCAACCCCACGGGTTGCAACGTAATTTTTCCCGTTGTGATCCCACGGATCACAACGCACACCCATGTAATGCAATATTAGGCGTTATGCTGCCAAAATTTTTATAAAAATTTTTAAAACCCTTTGTCGCCATACAATCTTGTCGCGGAACCACGTTCCGCGACAAAACCCGTGTTTAGCGACAAAGGACCAAATTCTTGCATTTTGTCTGCATGGCTTTTGTCGCGGAGCACCCTTGTCCCGGAACCACGTTCCGCGACAAAATCTTATTCCGAGACAGAAAATTATGCCTTGCCATTATTTTGAAACCCCTTGGTCGCGATGCAACCTTTGTCGCGGAACCACGTTCCGCGACAAAATCCTCGATTAGAGACCAAGGACCCAAATACTTGTAATTTTATTCTGGGAGGACTCTGTCGCGGAACCTTTGTCGCAGAACCACGTTCCGCGACAAAATCCTTGTTCCGCGACCAGGAATTATGTCCTTACCAATTTTCAAACCCTTTGTCGCTATACCCCCTTTGTCGCGGAACCATGTTCCGCGACAAAATTTTTGCTTAGCGACAAAACAAACTCTAATTTTCAAAATATTAATTTCTCTTATTTCCCACCCCTTTGTCGCGAAACCTTTGTCGCGGAACCATGCTCCGCGACACAAACTCTATTCCGCGACAAAGTAGCACCTTTTTGCCAAATTTTTATTCTCCATCTCACTCCATTAATTAATTGAACCTTTATATGAATATTTTGAGGTTGAAATCCAATGATCTCAACCCAGGATTAATTTGATATAAAGAACTTTGTTCAATTTCCCATTAAAAGATTTTTCTACAAATGATTAAACTCTAATGATCTAAGTATATAATCCGGACTGTAATTAATTAATTATGTAATGAGAGATTATTTAGACCATAAAGAGTAATTATGGATTCATTTCCATACCTTGCATGAGAAACCAATGTCTCTCATGCAAGATGACCCAAAAATATTTTCTTTTATTTATTTTGTCTTTTCCGTGTTGTGTGAAACAGCTAGTAAGAGATATAACAGACTAATGTTGGCGGGTATTCCCACACGGATAACTAGCTCGTGGTCTGTATATTAATTATTAGATGTTATTTTGCATGGTCCGAATAGTGGTCGGTGGAAGCCTTGGCGGTTCGTCCATCCGGGATTATAATAGCTGCTCAGCTAACTCTTATCCGGATACAGTTTTCTTTTCTTTATCTTAATTTCAAACCCGAATCTGGATCTGTAGTAATGTTAGATGATATATGCCAATGTCATCTAATAATTATTGTGGTAATAGAACATGTGGGTTTTTATCCAAATTCACAGATAGTGGAGTCTGAGATGACGGCGGCAACTGTCATTTGAGGCATTCCACTGTCTAAAAATCATTCCATCCAAATGAGAGGGAAATTGGACAGCAGATGTTTGCAGTCCACCCAATCGTTTTGCCATCTTTTTAGCCAAATAAATTCTTCTCATCTCCGGCTATTTCATCTCTGTGTATCAACTTCTGTCTAAACCCACCTTATATTTTGGGTTATTTAATTTTACACTTCTTTATAAAATTATGCATGATATTATTATGTAGATATTGTGGTCAATATTATTTTGGGATTCTTCCCTTGGACACAGGAGTCTTGATTTTAATCAGATGTCTCATAATAAATTTCCAACAAAAATTCATCTATAAATCCGGATCTGAGTAAGGGATAAATTCGACAGTTATGACTAATTCATATCCGACTGGTGGTTGATTTTGGGAAATTAGAAGCAGAGTCAGCGATTAGGTCTCACCTAGACTGAAAGGATCTGTGTTTTAATTGAGAGTCTAGTACCTGATAGGGAATGATTTTCAGATTTATTATTTTCCAAAATTGCTGTTTGTTGGAAATCTTGTATTAAATATTGCACTGGGTCAGATTCCACTTGGATTCCGATAAGGTGTGACAGATAATACTAGAGGAACAACATTCGGGCCTTGGTTATTTTCTAAGGTAGGGTTGAGTATTCTTTCAACTGCTATCTTCTTCTGCCAAAGCCTATTTTTGAGTCCTGAGTGAGTGCATCCGGAACGAACTAATTTATTAGTTCGTTTCATTAGTTTGTATCTCATAACCACCCGACGAGAAGTGAACACTGCGAGCGGTTCACCGAGAATAGGGAATTCTTGATCCACATCCGGTCATTCTGACTGGGGGCTTTCTTTTACTACCAGGGTCAGACTTTCAAAAACCTCCGAGTGATAGGATTTTAAATGCTTTCTTTACCGCTTTCTTTTAAATGCTTTCGTTAGAGGTCACTCGGTTGTATTGAGAGTTGTGTAACTGCTACTAGGACTGAGAGTTAAGGGATAGTTCAGGGCTTGATTAGAATCTTTGGGCGTGACATGGGGGAATGATAGCAGTACTTGACACTTCAACTAATGATTTGTCAGGTGTTGCTTATCCACCACAGATAAATGACATACCTCTGCGCAGGGGCAGTTATCTATCTGTGGTATCTTAGATTTTGTTGTCTTAAGGCATGTAAATCCTTACTGTAAGTACCTGTCTGTTAAAGGGAACATAGTATAGGAAGCATGAGAGTTAGCTATCTGATGGATTATCCCAAGCTAAGATCTGTGTAACAAAATGGAAGTTTAATTGTGTTTCATCTGAATCTTGTCCAATCTTTATTCTTTTCTTCCTATCTCTTCTGTCTCATTTTAAAATCTGCTTTCTTAGATAATTTTAACCGCTTTCTTAGAATAATTTTATTGCTTTCTTAGACTAAATTTAATTCGCCTTCTAGAATAATTTTATCTGCTTTATTTTGATTGCTTTCATAGCTTAGTTTAAATTATGTCAAGTAGTTGGTAGTCAAAACACAAACTTGAATCGAGTAACCGAGTGGAAAATCTTAGTAAACGGCGTGGGCCCTGCTTCCATCGCACATCCTCCAGTGAACGATCCGGTACTTACTATAAATACTGCAATTTTTGACTTCGTGCGCTTTCGGGGGCACAGTTTCTTAACACGAGTAAATAAAAAATGTGATTTTTCAGAAAATACTCATGTAGTGGGAATTTGCCGAAAGTTTCATGGTAGGTAATCTCATGACATGAAATCATGAGAAGTATCATGGCACATATGCCAGGGACCCTCAGTGTGACAGGCTGAAGGTCAATCTATCCCGGTTGTAC
>JAOANR010000015.1:22790336-22875504 GCA_030278955.1 Hygrophila difformis | reverse complement strand
AATCTTTAAACTGTGACCTGTAAACTCGGACAGATTTCTTGTTATGCAAAAATTAGCGTTTTTGACCTACTTAGGTATCTCGGATTGAAAAAGTTAAAACACGAAAGTTGTAGATCTTGATGTTTCCGAGTCAGATATGAAATTTTGGAATTTTTGGAATTAAATCTGATTTTAGACGAATTTTGGAGTAAACTGTGATTTACCGAAACGAAATTTTGAAATCTTGTTGAAACATGGAATTAACCTTTAGGGTTGAAACGAATTGAGATATTGTTTCTAAATTAATACATTGGAAGGCAGATTTTAAAAACTAAATCCCCTTACAAACTTGATAAATTAAAATTAGGGGTGAGTGCTCTGCAGGGTGCCCCCTAACGATTCACTTCGTGCCGTAATGGACGATGGTGACCCCGCGCGCTATACTTGAAATGTGATATTGCCAAAACGGCGAAACTTAGAGCCTACACTCTCGTGAATATCCGTATGGGTTTCCCGAGGCTCCGGAGTGGTACTGGGTATGGCTGATACGGCTGCGGCCGCCGGGCTACCGGCTAAACTTGTTGTCATCGCGATTTTTATCGTGAAACTTTGAAATACCAAATCGGGAATGTAATGGGGATTCTAAATTAAATTAAACTAGATTAAATGATATTGTTGTCAAATTAAATTATTTAAATGCTTTATATTTAAATTATGGCTATTATCTTGAACCATGTGATATGTGTTATTAAATAGAGCCTGAGATAGATGGTGCTATATGATATGGATTATATGAAATTAAATATTATGTTATTATCATGCTTTTGTTAAATTATTAAATTTATGGCTTTTAAACCCTACGATCACGCATGTGTTAACTTACTCAGCAATTTTGCTGATCAAAACCATTTTTTTTATTCCTTTCCTTACAGAATATGTGGAATGAGCCTGTATGAGCACGAATCATGCATGGGATTTTGGGGATTTTTATTTTGCTTTTATATTTCATACTTAGACTATATTATGAACGGGCCTGTTTAACCCGTGTTTTGGCCATGTCGGCCCTTTTTATATTTTCCGCTGCGATACTGTACTAAACTAAATATTTCCGCTGCGCTATGCTATTGTTATTTTCGATTTATATTGTATGGGCTATTTTGAATGCTTTAAATATTTTGAACACTGCAATACCTAGCCTTGCATCTCTTTAGTAAGCTCGGAGAAACCGTGTCTTACTAGGGAGATGTGGCGGTGACATCCCGACCTGGGTTACCAAAAACCGGGGTGTTACACATTTAAAAAGAGATTGGGGTAGCGTTGCTTCATATCATCCTCTAGTTTCCATGTTGCTTCTTCCGTACTATGATTGGACCAAAGTACTTTAACAATCCGGGTGGTCTTGTCCCTTGTCGTTCCTCTTTTGATGTCGAGTATTTGGATTGGATATTCTTCATAAGTTAGATCTTCTTTGAGTTCAATTACTTCCTGTTGAAGTACATGGGTTAGGTCATACACATATTTCTTTAACTGTGAAACATGGAACACATTGTGCACTCGAGATAGTTGTGGCGGTAGGGCTAGTCTATATGCCAGGGTTCTGACTCGTTCCAGAATGTCATACGGTCCAATATATCGAGGACTTAACTTTTCTCGCTTTCCAAAACGCATCACTCCTGTCATAGGTGATATTTTCAGCATAACCCTATCTCCAACTTGAAATTCTAGGTCTTATCGCCTAACATCGGCATAACTTTTCTGTCGATCTTGTGCTGCCTTCATTTTCCCTTGGATCATCTTGATCTGTTGGGCCATGTCTTCAATGAGTTGCGGCCCAACCACAATAGAATTCTCATATTTTTCCTAACATAATGGGCTTCGGCACTTGCGTCCATAGAGTGCCTCAAACGGTGTCAAGCCTATACTAGCATGATAGCTGTTATTGTAAGAGAACTCTATCAAAGGTAGATGGTTTTCCCAGCTTCCTTTAAATTCAAGAATGCATGCTCTCAGCATGTCCTCCAGTGTTTGGATTGTCCTTTCCGTTTGTCCATCCGCCATCGGGTGAAAAGCGGTGCTCATTTTAATTTGGGTACCAAGAGCTTCTTGCAGCTTGGTCAAGAAATGAGAGACAAATCTGCTGTCTCTATCAGAGATTATATCATGTGGAACTCCATGTCGTCGAACCACGTTATTGATATATGCTCTTGCTAATTGATCTATGGACCATGTATCCTTCATTGGTATGAAGATCGCAATCTTTGTCAATCTATCAACAATTACCCAAATTTTATTCATTCCTTTTGGTGATCGTGGTAGTCCTGAAACAAAATCTATTGATATACTATCCCATTTCCAACTTGGGATTTCCAATGGTTTCATGAGTCCTAAGGGCTTCTGACGTACTGCTTTAACCTTTTGACAGGTTAAACATCTAGCCACAAACTCAACAACCTCATTCTTCATCCTTGGCCACCAATAAACCTTCTTTAAATCCTTATAAAGTTTATCACCCCCTGGATGTACTGAATATGGGGTGTTGTGGCCTTCTTTCATTAATCTTCGTTTTAGCTCTACGCATTTATGCAGTACGCACCATCTCCCTTTGAAGCGAATGCTTCCATCCTCATGGGTTGCACAACCAATTGCTTTTCCTTCAGCAACCTTCTTCTTGATCCTTTCAAGCTTTATGTCGCCTGGTTGAGCACTGCGTATTTCATCAAATACCGTGGATTCAATGGTCATAGCATTAATGACATTTTCCACAGTTCCATAATTGACTAGCTCCGTGTCTACCTTGACCAAGTCCATATACAGTTCCGAAGGTAAGATAAGAGTATTTGCCACGCGTCGAGTCTTGCGGCTCAACGCATCTGCGACCACGTTAGCTTTCCCTTCATGGTAGGCGATGTCCAAATCATAATCCTTGATCAACTCTAACCATCTGCGTTGCCTCATGTATAACTCCTTCTGAGTAAATATGTACTTAGGCTCTTGTGGTCGATGAATATCCGACAAGTTCGTCCGTACAAGTAGTGTCGCCAAATCTTTAATGCGAACACTACCGCTGCTAATTCTAGGTCGTGCGTCGGATAATTCTCCTCATGAGGCTTCAATTGTCGTGATGCATATGCAATGACTTGTTGTTGTTGCATTAAAACACACCCTAGCCCCTCTTTTGAAGCGTCACTATACACTTCAAAATCTCCATTCTTTGTTGGCAATGTTAAAATTGGTGCTGTTGTGAGGCATTTCTTTAACTCTTGAAATGATGATTCACACTTCTCTGTCCATTCATACTTCAAGCCTTTCTTCAAAAGTTGAGTCAGAGGTCGTGCAACTTTGGAAAAGTCCTTGACGAACCTCCTGTAATATCCAGCCAGTCCAAGAAAACTTCTCACTTCTGTTTGATTAGTAGGCGTAGGCCACTCGGTGATTGCTGATATTTTTGCTGGGTCAACAGAAACTCCATCAGCTGATACAACGTGGCCTAAAAATGCTACTTTTTCTAACCAAAAGTCACACTTGGACAAGTTGGCATAGAGTTGGTGTTTCTTTAATGTCTCTAGCACCTGATGCAAGTGTTGCTCATGCTCTTCATTGCTCTTTGAATAGATCAAGATGTCGTCGATGAAAATGACTACACATTGATCTAAAAATTCTCGAAACACATCATTCATGAGATTCATGAATACTGCTGGGGCATTTGTTACCCCAAATGACATCACTGTAAATTCGTAATGTCCATAACGTGTCCTGAACGCAGTTTTCGGAATATCCTTTTCAGCGATTCGCAGTTGATGATAACCGGATTGCAAATCTATCTTGGAGAATACCGTTGCACCTTTAAGTTGATCGAAAAGGTCATCTATCCTAGGTAACGGGTATTTGTTTTTAACCGTTACCTGATTTAAACCTCTATAATCGATACAAAGACGTAACCCTCCATCTTTCTTCTTGACGAATAAGACTGGTGCTCCCCACAGCGACGTGCTAGGTCGTATATACCCCTTTTATAATAATTCCTCGAGTTGCTCCTTGAGTTCATTCATTTCTAGGGTTGCCATGCGATAAGGAGCTTTTGATACAGGTTCTGTTCCGGGAAGTAGATCGATTGTAAACTCGACTTCACGTTCTGGAGGCATTCCAGGAATTTCTTCTAGGAATACATCTGGATACTCCCTCACTATTGGAATGCCATCAATTTTATTCTCCTTTAACTTGAGGTTAAGGATATAGCATGCATAAAGCATATATCCTTTCTGCATAAGACTATAAAATTTTAAGGCATTTACTACCTTAGTCTTACGTTTGGGGAGTTGGACGTAGTAGTTGACCTTTTTGCCTCTAGTCTTAGACAGTGTAATTTTATGTTTCTGACACTCAATTACCGCTTTATATTGGGTAAGTCAATCCATTCCCAATATAATATCAAAACCTTTAAGGTCAAATTCTACTAAGTTTGCATAGAACTCAAGGTTCTTCATGACTATAGCAATCCCATCGTATCATTTGGTGCACGATACAATTTTTCCCGAAGGCAACTGAATTCCTAAGTTAATCATTTTAGGTTTTGGCATCTCTAATTCATGCAAGATTCTAGAAGAGATAAACGAACAACTTGCTCCAGAATCAAATAAAACTTTAACAGACACACTTAAAGCCGTAAATGTACCTGTTATCACATCCCCTTGAGTTGAAAGATCTGCCTGATCAATAACATTGAGCCGCCCCATAGGTGCTCCATGGTTCCCTTGTTGGTTTCTATTTTGTTGAGGCCTCTGTCCTTGATTATTTCCGTTTCGCACATCCTGATTATTTGGCTGAGTGGGGATATTGATAAGGTCATCTCTTTTTGAAATATTTTCAATGCGGGTCTTACACTCCTTCCTCATATGACCTTCTCGGCCACATCTATAACATGTACCCGGCTTGGGGCATCCTCTAGCCAAATGGGGCTTGTTGCATTTTGGGCATTGTGGTATGTACCCTTCATGGTTTCTAGTACTATTGTTGCCCCCTCCTTTATTTCCCTGGACGGGTCGATTCTGCCCACCTCGAATATTGCCTTTATTATTGCTGAGGTGGTTGTTGTTCCTGCTGCTTCCTCGGTTGTCCCGAATCCTCTTGTCCTGTCCTTGGAACCTGCGTCTAGACTCCCCGGCTTTTCTCTTCATCTGTTGTACACGAGAAACTGCGACAGCTCGATCGTAGATCGCTTGGAGGGTAGGATACTGAACTCCAGCCACCACTTCTCTAATGGAGAGGTTTAATCCCATTTCGAACTTCTGTGCCTTCTCGGCATCGGTGGAGACTCACTTAGGAGCAAATCTGACTAACTCCTTGAATCTGACATAGTATTCTTGTACAGATTGTGCTCCTTGTCGTAACGATAGAAACTCTTCATACATTGCTGCTTTGGTACTCATCGGGTAAAACTTTTCTCTTAGAGCTTCTGTAAAGTTTTCCCAT
Organism: Hygrophila difformis; assembly: GCA_030278955.1. Classification (NCBI taxonomy): domain Eukaryota; kingdom Viridiplantae; phylum Streptophyta; class Magnoliopsida; order Lamiales; family Acanthaceae; genus Hygrophila; species Hygrophila difformis. The sequence continues at coordinate 22,870,056 of JAOANR010000015.1, read as the reverse complement.
GTATACTTTTCATGATCATCTAGCTCTCTCTTCTGTAACTGCCACCAGTCATCTGCGTCACCTCCTAAAAAGTACGAGGCTACAGTAATCTTCTGCTCATCTGGGCAACGAGTCGCCTCGAGTAGCTTGTTGAAAATTTTTATCCAATCCTCCAATTTAGTAGGGTCCTCCTGCCCATCATAACGAGGTGGTCTGTATTGGTTCACCACTGCTAGGTGATTGAGCTAGGCTTGAGGTGGCGGCACAGCTGCTGTGGCTTGATTAATTTGTCCCTGACCCAAGGCAATGAGCATTTGCTCAATGATCCTTAGGTGATCATTGTCAAGCGAGTTTGGCATGTTTCGATTCTGAGGGGTTTGGTTGTCGGGTGCTCCCTGATTAGGAGGTACCATGTTGTGTCCAACGCCCTGATTGTTGGTATGTCAGGGTGATATATGTTGTGTGCAAGTGGTGCAGCTTGTTGATTGGATACACCCTGTGTTGCTGGCACTTCGTGGTTAGTCATGTTCGGATTTTGGTGTGGCTCCATGTTGTTGAAGGCATTAACACTTCGGAGGGTTTTTCTAGTCCTTGCACAGGGTGCCATTCTGCTAAGGATGGTTAAGCAAGAGTGAGTTCAAGTCTAAGGGATGATTATGTCCTAAAACTCGTTAGGTCATAGTATAAGGATGAGTTAACGCAGAAATGTCTAAGTTAGGAGTATGACTTCATTTAGAGATTAACTAGAAGGAATGAAATAACAAGCTTTATTTCATAAATCTAGAAAATATTACAAGATAGAGAATTTAAAAAGAGCACTTATTTTTTTTTTTGAGGGAAAGTAATCTTATTTCATAGATATCCAGAAGTTGAAATACGACACAAGACTGCCTACCCAAGCAAGAATTCGACCTCCACAGGTCAAGACCAAAATGTCAGTGCCAGGGCCGAAACAATAACCAAAAAAACAAAGTTACCTATACTAATCAATTACTCCTTCCAGGCGTAATATAAGAAAACAGACTCTAACACCCATGTAAAAGCAATCACCCATAACCAACTTGCAGCTTTCGTCCTCAAGTACTCCAGTTCCTACAGCAACTAATGACACATCCGATTCGAAAACCCAAAATATGAAGCAGCAGCAGTCCAAAACGAGGCATCCCTCCCGGAGAGATAACATCTCAGAAGTGGCCAAATATATTGGGTCCAAAAACAAACCCATGAACTTGCTTAAAAAGAAACACAAACCCCTGCATAGAACTCAAAAACCAGCATATTGAAAAAAGATAAGGACAAAGGGGAAAGAGATATAGGCCAGAGGATGAGGTAAGAAACCAATGAGAAGTGAGTGACAGGTCGGCAGAGGACAATCTAGGTCCAAAGTTATTGAAACAATACAGACCAGCTTAAGCGACTCTCCTGTCAAAAACGAGACAGACCAAACTTTGGGCTACCAGAAAAAACACCATGAATAGCGCTAATCTGATATACCAGGGAGAGCAGCAAAAGATAATGTCAAAGTTATTGAAACAATACAGACCAGCTTAAAAAGAGCACTTATGATAATGTCAACTCACTTACTATATCATAAAAATATTTTTTTTAAAAATTTTATAGAAAATGATGCATGCTCATGAATGCATATGTCCCCACCCCAAAAATAATTTATAAGTTTCAAAATTTAACATAGCCCATATGGGCCTTTGAAAAATATTTAGCATATTTCTTTCTCAAAATGGACTTCTTTTTTTAAAATCCATAAACTGGAGTTAAACTGTCGCATCCCTTAGTCAAGCTCGCCTTGTTGCTAACTTAACCAAGAAATGCTAAGATTAGAGGGTACCGCCTTCTAAGTAATTTGCCAACTAGTTAAAATATAGAGCTACAAAGTTGATTCCCAGAAAAGACTGGTAGAGCCACCGGCTGACGGGCAATATTTAAAAACCAGACTCCTTAGACAGAATCACCTCATGCAGTTCTATATTTAACAGTTTACAAATACTTAGAGTTTAAAAATACACTCTGATACCACTCTGTAACACCCCGAAATTCATCCTCATAAGGTTTCAGAATGTTACCGCCACACTTCTCAGTCAGGCTCGCCCTTTGGCTAACTTAATTGACAAGTGCTACGGCTAAATATAAATTTTTGTAGTATGAACTTTAAAAATAATTGCCAATTTTATAAAATATAGACAAAAGAATATTTAAAGTACTTAATACCAGAGTCATTGTTCTTTCTCACGCGGAAGCATAAACTAAAGGCAATATATAGGACATTAATATTTAAAAGTATGTGGTTCCTTAAAGCAACAATCTTTTGATGAAAGGTAATCCCATCCCCAAATGCTCATGTCATGAGATGCAGTTCATATGTCAACTCCAATATCTGTAAAAAAATAACGAAACAACTTTTTATCAGTACAATGGTACTGAGTAAGTCAACCTGCTCCACTTTAAGAAGTGGGTTTTAAAATAGTGGTTGACACTCAAATAATAATAATAATAATAATAATTTTCACTTTTTCTTTTAAAATGATCACACACATTACTTTTAACAAAATAAATAACTTTCATTCTTACCATTGTAGCAACTATGCACAAGAGGACACCATTTTCCATATATCATATTATATCATATCATATCGATCATAAGTCATGATCAGCATGCAACGGACTCATATACAGACACACTCCGGAGCCTTAGGTAACCCATCACAGATACATCCAAGAGTATAGACTCATACATGCAACAACGCCGTTTTGGCACAATTTATCAACAATGCCGTCTTGGCATATTTAGAGGGTGAGGCCCCGCAAGACACATCCCTAGTGCATTAGCCCTCTATCAAGTATGGCATCTTACTCAAGTTAATAGTGCACAATGGATTTAAAAGAATTTTCCACAATTTTCCACATAATATCCTCTTTAAAAAAGTTTTCAACAATCTCAAGGGAGTAACCTCATCACAAGGGCATTCAATAATGCCAAATATCATTTCAACATTTAACTCCCATATCAATATCTCATAAATATAAAAATATCATTTCATGGATCTCAAAATCCAACAATTTCTCATTTGGACCAAAAATCAAGTCCAACATCGCAGTTTACGCCAAGTCAGTTTAAAAAATCATATGAAAGGCGATTGCTATGAAATTTAAACTGTAGATACTCAACACATAGTTGAACAAGTTTCATATTTTACACTTTTCAAAATAAGGTATGGAAACATTTCAAAAATTGAGTTCTTTTCAGAACATGTATTCTGCCAGAAATTCAATAGTGACTCTATAATTTTCAACAGGTTTTAAAAATAGTAATTCGCGACCTAAAATTCTAAAATTTTACCACAGGGTAGATAAAACATACATAAATATTTTTCATGAAAAAACCATTTGGCTTTGAGACACTTAAGACCTTCAAAATTGTCGATTTCAGAAAACACTATCATTTCTTAGATTTCAACAAAAAGAGATTTCGACCTTTCGATAAAGCGGATCCCATAACTTTTTCATACGAGTTCTAAAAATTATAAAATTCTTCAGAAAGATACTCAACTCAATAAGGAACAAGTTTTATGAAGGAACCTTTGAGGGATAATGAACCAAAATAGTTTAAAAAGATGGATCTTTATGTAAACGAAAAACTGACAGATTTTGGTATAATGGGGGAAATTCTAATTTTGTACTCTTAAAACATGGATTGGGATCTCCAAAACTTGAAGTAGAGAGTGTTAACTTACAGAATTGATGTATAAGAGCAAGAAGATTCAAAGATAATGGCCGTTATAACACAAGATTCGCACCACAAATACGGGTTTCACTGAAATTCGACAAATAGAGGGAAATCAATTTATAGTATAAAAATAAAAGATTTAGATCTCTAAGATACAAATTTACAAGGAGGATATCTTACTAACCAAGTGTTGAGAAGAGTTAGAACTCTTAGAATGATGAAGGTTGCCAAGCCTACAAGACTCCACAATCCTTAAGATATGCTCACTATGTGGGAGTAGAGGTGTCGAAACGGGCCCGCGGGGCGAAACGGGCCGGCCCGTGCGGGCCCCCACATTATTGCGGGCTTGAACGGGGCAGGCCTAAATGGGGCGGGCTCAAAATGCCTAGGCCCGACCCGCCCCACACGCGGGCTACGGGTTTTGCGGGCCGGCCCGCGGGCTTTTAAGAAAAATATTATTAAATTTATTTTTTAATGTAAAAAACATAAAATTGTGAATATTTTTTTATTGTATAAACTAAAAACAAGATATAAAGATTTATAAATGAAATTAAAATTATAAATAGTTAAAGTGTGTATTTTTTGGCATAATTATTTACTTTAATAGTATGTTTGTTGAATAATTCTTTAAAACTGAACTTATTCTAATTTCTAATATTAGATAGGTGTATTATATTTTAAAAATATAGTAATGGAAAAGACAAAAAAATTTATAATTAATGACTGGGTTGATAAAAATATTGTGTCTGACGGTCGAAGTCTTTAGGAGGTTAATCTGTTTTAGCAGTGATTTTATATTTTAAAAGTAAGATAATTAACAATCAAACTATAACAATTTTACAAGTATTCATAATATTATTAAATAAAATAAAAAGGAATTTATACTTAAAAAACTAATATAAATAATATAAAGAAGCGAAGAAATATTAGAAGATATCGACTATTTGTATAACAATTTGAAATTTAATGTGTAACTAAAATTTTGATTTATGTTTGATGACTTAAAGAGTTAGTGTTAGACATTGAATAATTTACCAAATAAATTAATCAATATTCAAAATCTAGTTAAATGTAAAAAAAACAAAACAGGGCAAAGCCCGCGGACCGCCCGCCCCGCCGCGGGCTAAGCCCGTTTAGGCCCGCATCTAAACGGGCCTTAAATTCTTTAGCCCGCCCCGCATATTTTGCCTTGCGGGGCGGGCCGGCTGTAACACCCGAGGAAAAACAAATTCAAATTGTTTTGAACTACGTCATGACTTGATCCCTTCACAGGGTACGTAGGCAACTTGGAACTAATTTCTAAGTTCAGTCACGAAATAAATCACGAAATAAATCACAAAATAGATCACAAGGACGATAGGAGGAGTTGGAACCAATTTAGACTAGACTAATTAGGACACGGAAATGTTACGAGCGATAAGCCGAGCTCGTAACAAGTTGAAGGTAAAGATTCCGAACCGGAGACGACCCAAGGAATCGATAGGGGAAAGCAAGGAAAGACCCGACAGAACACGCGGACCGCCGAACCGGCCGGTCCGGCCGGCCCGCGCCCTCCGCGCGCCGCCGCGCGGCCACCGCGCGGACGGAGGTGTCGCGACTCCAGGGCAGTCCACGCGTGCTCCGCGCGGACAAAGGCCTATGTGCGCGTCACCAGCGCGCCAGAGGTGCAGGAGGTGTAAACTTTCCTTCTATGGCGATTTTCTTGCCAAAAATCCGACCTCAATCTGTGGCAAGTCGATCACAACAATGGGGAAGGGCATAAGATCAGATTTGGGCGACCCCTCCCCATAATTCTCAGAAAACCTAACCCTAAACACCTCCAATATTCCTCTCCAAGTCAAAACCTCTCCGAACTCACTTTCCGGCGAGTATTCCGGCGACGGCAAGGCAAAAGGAACCAAGCCCTGCCCTCTAGACTCTTGGTAAGCTATTGTACAAAGTTTTAAATTCGTCCATATATCTCAGAAACTCACATTCTAACCCTTTTTCCTTACTACGATTTCCCGTCGGAAAACGAACAAAAAGCGATCGGAGAAGTTGGCCGTTCGTCGTGACCCTAGGACGTCCGGAAACCCAATCCAGTGACCCTATTCTCTAACTAAGTTAAAACCTTACTCACAAATTTTCGTGGTTGTTTGTTGTTTAAAACTCGAGATATAGGCTTGTAACGAAAATCGGTTTTCAAAAACCCTATTTTCGTCCAATTTCAAAGACACGCCTAAAACTCGACCTTCGGGAATTCAAACCGAAAACTTTTCAACATAAAAGTTGTTCCTAACACCTTTATCTATCTTGTGTCCAAATTTCAGCCGTTGACATTAAGTTTTGCTATCCCAAATCACGCCGTAAACGTTCTGTGACAACCCGAACACTTTTAAACTGTGACAGTTTTCTTTACTCAACTTGATGCATGTTTTTCACCCATTTTTCGAATGATTTAACTTTTCATTCCTCAACAAAAGTTGTAGATAATTCAGTCTAGATTATGCATATAAAATTTCACGAATTTTGGTGTTCATTTGATATGTCAAACGGTCGAATTTTCAGAACTGCTTTAAAACTGTTTCGAAGGCCGCGAGTATGCAGTGAGTTGTGGTCGATTTTTGAGTACCAAGAATTCATTATTTGCAAATCCTTAAAACATGAAAGTTGTTCCTTAACGTGTTTTGTAGTTACTGTAAAAATTTCACATCGATCGGTTTTGAAATAAATTTTTAATCGGCGTTGCACGAAACTATGACGGAACCAGTTTTTAAGACAGAAATTATTCTTTGCAATGAACTCGAATTTCGACTCACTTCAGAACCTTATTTCCACAAACTTAAAACATGAAAGTTGTTCGTGTGTGTGTTTTTGAATTACTGTAAAAATTTCAGAATTTTTGGTGTAAAGACGAATTTTTAATTAAGAAAGGCGTAAACTGCCTCGAATAGGATTTTTCGAACTTGAGAAAACTCGAACTATGAAAATGCGATATCGATCATTTGATAACATTGAAATACGAACTTTTCGAAAAATCCCGTTCACTAGGCTGAGCCGATCTTCATGCTATCATTATCTTTGAGACTGCCTCGTTAGTGGTCTCCTTACTATCTGAGATTGCCTCGTTAGTGATCTCGCGCGCTGTATTTTGGATCGCCTCGTTAGTGGTCCTACTATCTTTTTGGATCGCCTCGTTAGTGGTCCTACTATCTTTTTGAGACTGCCTCGTTAGTGGTCTCCCATTGTTTGGACTGCCTCGTTAGTGGTCCTATGTTGAGATTGCATCGTTAGTAATCTCCCGGTATGGTGTCCTCTTCTTAGTCTACGGGATAAAATGTAAAAGACTTGTGTGAGTGTTCCATTATGCTTAAATCGTATTATCATGTTTTTAAATTATGTATTTAAAATTATGCATCTTAAATTATGCTTTTAATTACGCTTTTAAAATTATGTCCTTCAATCATGTTTTCCGCTGCAAATAAATTATGTATTTTAACTTTACGTAAGGTAAGCGAAATCTTTAGTTTAAACACATGTAACCCCTTTTATTTGTTAGTTAGGGATTAACTTACTCAGTATATCTTTATACTGACAACCGTTGTCATTTCCTTTTTTCTACAGAGTATGTCGAGTGATGCATGCACGCGCATTTGGGGGGATATAATTGTGAACATCTTTATTTACTGCATCATACTACTGTTTTACCGGGTCTGTTAAACCCGAGGTTTTGGCCGTGTTGGCCATGATTAGTTTTCCGCTGCATTTACCTTATCCATGCATGATGATTTTTACTATCGTACTTTGATTTAAGTATTAATAAATTCCGGATTCATTGTTGAATGTTTTCAAAACTTTGTATACCCATAAGCCTTGCACCTCCTTAGCGAGCTCGGGAATCCGTGTCTTGCTAGGGAGATGCGGCGGTGACACCTCGGCCTGGGTTACCAAATCCGGGGTGTTACAAGTTGGTATCAGAGCCCGGAAAATTTTTAAAGCTACTACTATTATTTTAAAACCATTATTTTTAAAACCCAAGTATTATTTTTAATTATTTTGGCTACTAGTATTATTTTTAGCCCAAAAAGTTTGTTTTTCTTTTTTTTCATAGCCCAAAATCTTGGCCAAAGAAATTATTAAATTTTGGCCCACTATAGAGGCCCAACCTTTAGCAATTTATTTTAAACGTACGAATAAATTAAATTTTAATGGGGGGGACTTGCACTTGCATGTTGCATATAGATCTAATTCCTGCACATCTTGACCATGCATAAAACACACTCTAACTTTAACCTACCGTGTCAACACTAGATGGCTGCTTCGAACGCAAACGTGATCAACCTATTAATGAGGTTGATCGAAGCCTACCTCGGAACCCCTCAAAACGTGAACAACTTCAGGCTAAGAGTAGAACAAATGGAGGCCAACCTAGGTCACCTGGTTAACCTAGGGGGAGCGGGGCACCAAGACCTGACCCAACTCCAAACCCAAATCAACGAACTCCAGGCCCACGAGACTGAGCTTCGGGCCCAACTGGACGACATAGAGACCGAAGCAGGGGTCCTGGGATATCAACTGCTTCACTGGAAGGATGACTTGCCTCCACACGCCCCCCTTGGCCCAGGAGCTCCTCCCGCAGCTAGCCCCGTTGCTGACCCTGTCGCCAACCCGACAGCCGCACCGACTCCAGTGGCCACCATCGATCCTGTTCCTACCACTGGACCCGCTTGGCCAGCAAGCCCGGTGTTCCATGGGCCCCTTGGCACGGGCACCATCGAGGACGCAAGTGATGAGGACGATCCCATGGAGGATTCGACTACCTACCCTTCCCAGGCTTAGGGGATTATCGACACATTATTCCTATTGTTCTCTTCCCTATTTTCTCGAACTATTTTCAGGATCCTTGCTACTTGTCGCTTGTACCGAAACAAAAATTTCTACTGGGCAATAAAGTCACAAACACTTATTTTATACATCATCTTTATATCTTATCAAAGCGCCGACAGACAAACAACGCATCTATTTCTGCATAACAAATCGACAAGTACCTCGAACCTTAAAAAAAAAAAAAACCTAAACGACTGAAGGAATACATGCAAATACTAACCAACTCCTGATAAGCACCATTCAATTCAGCAAAACACTCTTTCCCACACTTTATCGAATCTCCTTGAACTTTGCACCTTCCTTGGTTGTAACAGGATGGCACCCCGAGGACGACCAAGGACCTTCCCTGCCACCCCCAACACCCACGGCACGCCGGGACAACCCAATGAGCAGGCACCTAACGCGGAGGTGCCGAACCCGGCAGGACCGATGCCCAACCCTGCGGAAGGGCGAATGAGGAATATGGAAGAATTACTCATCGCACTGGGTAATGCTTACGTTAACCAGGGTGGAGCTGCCGCGGCGCCACCACCGGAAGCGAGGATCAACTACTTGGCTGCGGTGAACCCCTACCGGCCTCCTTATTACGTCGGGGAGGAAGAGCCCGCTAAGCTGGAAGAATGGTTGAGAACCTTCGACAAACTACTGAAGGCGGTAAGATGCCCGGAGGGGGAGAAGGTCCACGTGGCCTCGTACTATCTGGGTGGCGAGGCCGACGACTGGTGGCAGGCTACCCAGGGGAAGCTGGCAGAGGATGATGAACCTTACTCGTGGAACGAGTTCATGGAGTTTCTCCGGGAGCGCTTCTACCCAATGAGTGCTAAGGCGGCACTGTACGAGGAGTTCTCATCCCTGAAGCAAGGAGAGAAATCTGTTCAAGAATACTATGCACGGTTTAAGGAGTTGGTGAGATTTGTGCCCAGGATGGTACCCACGGACGGGGAGATGGCGCAAAAGTTCGAAATGGGATTGAACTTGTCAATTCGGGAGGTGATCACTGGAGTTAACTACCCGGACCTGCAATCTGTCTACGATCGGGCAGTAGCAGTAGCACGAGTGCAACAGCTAAAGAGGAAGGCTGCTGGGGAATCTAGCCGAGGGGCGCAAGGACCAGACAAGAGGAACAGGGATAACAGGACGTGCAACACTACTGGCGGGGACAACTTTCGGCGAGGTCCGAACGGGAATGCTCAGAACAACAATGGTCAAAATGTTAACCAAGGAGGATGAGTGCCGCCGTGCCCAAGGTGTGGCCGGCCGCACCTGGTGAGGAGATGTCCTCAGGTGGGCGAGTGCTTCCGGTGCGGCCGAATTGGCCATCGGAGGGAGGAATGTCGAACCCGACTCGAGAACATCACAAAGAGAGAAGATTTGGTCATTGGACCTAACGAGCCGTTCAACCAGGGAGGTAGAAACAGCAACAATCAAGGATATCGGCCTCCTCCGAATCCGAACCAACGCCCTCCGAACCAGCAGCAAAACGCAAATCCAAATCAAAACCAGCCAGACAATCAAGGGAGGCCGATGGGGAGGTTGAACGTGATCAACCAGGCTGACATACCCGCGCAGGGTGACGTGATGGCAGGTACTTTCCATGTCCTAAGTACTCCACTTGGAGTCTTATTTGATTCCGGAGCCAGTTGTTCGATTGTATCTTCGAGAGTCGTAACTGAACTAGATCTACCTAAGTGCGAGATGATTAGCTTAGGCATCCAACTGCCCTCTGGAGAAGTAATAGCATGCTCTAAACGCTACAATGGAATACCTATAGTAATAAAGAACGTAGAGTTTTTCGCAAACTTAGTAAGAGTTCAACGTCAGAGACTTTGACGTCATACTAGGAATGGATTGGCTAACCCGGTATAAGGCCGTGATCGAGTGCCAAAAGCAAAAGATCACGCTGTCGAAAAGTAGGGGAAAAAGAGTCATCTTCTACTCTCAACCCCCTAAGAAATCTAACAAGATAGTCAACGTCCTAGAGTTAGGTAGCCTAATGCGTAAGGGCCACGCGTTATACGCATGCTACGTTCATAACCTCGAGGCTGAAGGAGTAAAGATAGACAACATTCCGGTGGTAAGAGAGTACCCGGATGTGTTCCCGGAAGACGTTCCCGGCATGCCCCCTGAGAGGGATCTCGAGTTCACCATAGATCTCATCCCGGGAACGGAACCTGTCTCAAAGGCTCCTTACGGCATGGCACCACCGGAGATGAAGGAGCTAAAGGAACAGCTCGAAGAATTGCTGGAAAAGGGATATATCAGACCGAATACGTCTCCATGGGGAGCACCGGTCTTGTTCGTCAAGAAGAAGGATGGGAGTTTGCGACTGTGTATCGACTATAGAGGACTTAATCAAGTCACTATCAAGAACAAGTACCTGTTGCCCAGAATCGAGGATCTGTTCGACCAGCTGAAGGGAGCTACTGTGTTCTCCAAGATCGACCTGCGTTCGGGATATCATCAACTGCGAATCGCTGAGAAGGACATCCCAAAGACAGCGTTCAGGACTCGCTATGGACACTACGAATTCACAGTACTGTCATTCGGACTAACGAACGCCCCGGCAATGTTCATGAACCTCATGAACAACGTGTTCCGAGGGCTATTAGATCAATGCGTAGTGGTATTCATAGACGACATCTTGATCTAGTCAAGGGACGAGGAAGAACATTCCGAGCACTTACATAAAGTGCTGAGGATCCTCCGAGAAAATCAGCTATATGGGAAGTTGTCCAAATGCGACTTCTGGCTGAGGGAAGTAACATTCCTTGGGCATATCGTATCCGCCAGCGGAGTAGCGGTAGATCCGGCAAAGATCTCGGCAGTAACCGAGTGGGTACCACCGAAGAGCCCAACGGAGATAAGAAGTTTTCTCGGACTGGCGGGCTACTACAGGCGATTTGTCCAGGACTTCTCCAAAATCGCCCGCCCATTGACCCAACTGCTGAAGAAGGGGATGAAGTACGACTGGACTGGCGAGTGCGAAGCCGCATTCCAGGAGCTGAAGAAACGACTTACCACGGCGCCAGTGTTGGCGTTACCATCAGAGAATGGAGACTTCGAGGTGTATAGCGACGCCTCGAGAGAAGGACTGGGATGCGTACTAATGCAGGATCAAAGGGTCATAGCGTACGCATCACGACAACTAAAACCACACGAGCAGAACTATCCGACGCACGACCTAGAACTGGCCGCGGTCGTGTTCGCCCTGAAAATTTGGAGACACTATCTCTATGGGCGGAAGTGTCGGATGTTCACCGACCATAAGAGCCTCAAGTACATATTCACGCAAAGAGAACTGAACTTGAGGCAGAGGAGATGGTTGGAACTGATCAAAGATTACGACCTGGAAGTCGCGTATCACGAGGGCAAGGCCAACGTCGTGGCCGACGCCTTGAGTCGGAAGACGCAACACGTCACGAACTCACTGGTGATACCGGCCGAATTGTACAGAGATGTGGTGAAATTAAGCCTGGAACTGGTGCGTCCCGGTACGGTAACCGAGGTCGTCAACGCGATGGTAGTAAGCCCTACCGTATTCGAAGAGATACGACTCGCCCAGACGAGTGACGAAAAGTTGAAGGAAATAAGGAGAAGCATTGCCGAAGGAAAGGCAGTGGATTTCAAGATTCACGAGGACGGGAGCATCCGCTTCAGGGGAAGGTGGTGTATACCGCGGGAGTCCGCGGATCTGAAGAAGAAGGTGATGGAGGAAGGCCATAGCACCCCCTACTCGGTTCACCCCGGAGGGGATAAGCTATACAAGGACTTGAAGAAAAATTATTGGTGGCCGAACATGAAGAGAGAGGTGGCCGAGTTCGTGGCAAGGTGTCTTACCTGCCAGAAGATCAAGGCAGTACGGCCCTTAGGATTAATGCAACCATTGGAGATCCCAAGCTGGAAGTGGGACAGTATCTCCATGGATTTCGTTTCAGGGTTACCACGTTCGCCAAAGGGGATGAATAAGATCTGGGTGATCGTGGATAGGTTAACGAAGGCCGCCATCTTCATCCCGATGAAGGACACTTGGACAATGGACCAACTAGCAAGAGCATATGTAGACAATGTGGTACGCCGGCACGGGGTGCCACATGACATCATCTCGGATAGGGATAGCAGATTCGTCTCCCAGTTTTGGACCAAGCTGCAAGAAGCTCTGGGGACGCAGATAAAAATGAGTATGGCGTTCCACCCTATGACGGATGGGCAGACGGAGCGAACAATACAAATGCTGGAGGACATGTTGAGGGCCTGTGTGTTGGAATTCAAGGGAAGTTGGGAGCACCATTTACCCTTGATCGAGTTCTCCTACAACAACAGTTAACATGAGAGCATCGGCATGGCGCCCTTCGAGGCACTGTATGGACGAAGATGCCGGAGCCCGTTGAGTTGGGAAGAGAACGATCGAATAATGACAGTAGGACCACAACTGGTGGAGGACATGACTCAGCAAGTTAAGGTCATCCAGGGGAAGATGAGAGCCGCTCAGGACCGGCAAAAGAGTTATGCGGACGTGAGACGGCAGGACTTGGAATTCCAAGTCGGTGACAAGGTCGTGCTGAAAGTCTCACCGATGAAGGGCGTAATGCGCTTTGGCAAGCGAGGGAAACTGAGCCCACGTTACATAGGGCCATATGAGATCCTCGAGAGAGTGGGGAATCTAGCGTACCGGCTAGCACTGCCGCCTCAACTAGCACGCGTCCATAACGTGTTTCACGTCTCCCAACTGAAGAAGTATGTGCCCGACACGTCGCATGTACTCCAACCAGACGTAATCGAATTGGACGATGACTTGACCTATGAAGAAACCCCGGTGCAAATACTTGACTACAAGGAAAGGGTGACAAGGAATAAATCTGTAAAGATGGTCAAGGTCCGGTGGTCCAACCACGAGACAGAAACGGCGACCTGGGAATTGGAAGCCGACATGAGGCAACGTTACCCTACCCTCTTCCAAGACGACCCGACCACAGTTATGGGGACATAACTGTATTCTTAAGGGGGGGAGGATGTAACACCCGCGGAAAAACAAATTCAAATTGTTTTGAACTACGTCATGACTTGATCCCTTCACAGGGTACGTAGGCAGCTTGGAACTAATTTCTAAGTTCAGTCACGAAATAAATCACGAAATAAATCACAAAATAGATCACAAGGACGATAGGAGGAGTTGGAACCAATTTAGACTAGACTAATTAGGACACGGAAATGTTACGAGCATAAGCCGAGCTCGTAACAAGTTGAAGGTAAAGATTCCGAACCGGAGACGACCCAAGGAATCGAGCTAACACGTGGAGGGTAGAAAACCGATAGGGGAAAGCAAGGAAAGACCCGACAGAACACGCGGACGGCCGCACCGGCCGGTCCGGCCGGCCCGCGCCCTCCGCGCGCCGCCACGCGGCCACCGCGCGAACGGAGGTGTCGCGACTCCAGGGCAGTCCACGCGTGCTCCGCGCGGACAAAGGCCTATGTGCGCGTCACCAGCGCGCCAGAGGTGCAGGAGGTGTAAACTTTCCTTCTATGGCGATTTTCTTGCCAAAAATCCGACCTCAATCGGTGGCAAGTCGATCACAACAATGGGGAAGGGCATAAGATCAGATTTGGGCGCCCCCTCCCCATAATTCTCAGAAAACCTAACCCTAAACACCTCCAATATTCCTCTCCAAGTCAAAACCTCTCCGAACTCACTTTCCGGCGAGTATTCCGGCGACGGCAAGGCGAAAGGAACCAAGCCCTGCCCTCTAGACTCTTGGTAAGCTATTGTACAAAGTTTTAATTCGTCCATATATCTCAGAAACTCACATTCTAACCCTTTTTCCTTACTACGATTTCCCGTCGGAAAACGAACAAAAAGCGATCGGAGAAGTTGGCCGTTCGTCGTGACCCTAGGACGTCCGGAAACCCAATCCAGCGACCCTATTCTCTAACTAAGTAAGTTAAAACCTTACTCACAAATTTTCGTGGTTGTTTGTTGTTTAAAACTCGAGATATAGGCTTGTAACGAAAATCGGTTTTCAAAAACCCTATTTTCGTCCAATTTCAAAGACACGCCTAAAACCCGACATTCGGGAATTCAAACCGAAAACTTTTCAACATAAAAGTTGTTCCTAACACCTTTATCTATCTTGTGTCCAAATTTCAGCTGTTGACATTAAGTTTTTCTATCCCAAATCACGCCGTAAACTTTCTGTGACAACCCGAACACTTTTAAACTGTGACAGTTTTCTTTACTCAACTTGATGCATGTTTTTCACCCATTTTTCGAATGATTTAACTTTTCATTCCTCAACAAACGTTGTAGATAATTGAGTCTAGATTATGCATATAAAATTTCACGGATTTTGGTGTTCATTTGATATGTCAAACGGTCGAATTTTCAGAACTTCTTTAAAACTGTTTCGAAGGCCGCGAGTATGCAGTGAGTTGTGGTCGATTTTTGAGTACCAAGAATTCATTATTTGCAAATCCTTAAAACATGAAAGTTGTTCCTTATCGTGTTTTGTAGTTACTGTAAAAATTTCGCATTGATTGGTTTTGAAATAAATTTTTAATCGGCGTTGCACGAAACTGTGACGGAACCAGTTTTTAAGATAGAAATTATTCTTTGCAATGAACTCGAATTTCGACTCACTTCGGAACCTTATTTCCACAAACTTAAAATATGAAAGTTGTTCGGGTGTGTGTTTTTGAATTACTGTAAAAATTTCAGAATTTTTGGTGTAAAGACGAATTTTTAATTAAGAAAGGCGTAAACTGCCTCGAATAGGATTTTTCGAACTTGAGAAAACTCGAACTATGAAAACGCGATATCGATCATTTGATAACATTGAAATATGAACTTTCGAAAAATCCCGTTCACTAGGCTGAGCCGATCTTCATGCTATCATTATCTTTGAGACTGCCTCGCTAGTGGTCTCCTTACTATCTGAGATTGCCTCGTTAGTGATCTCGCGCGCTGTATTTTGGATCGCCTCGTTAGTGGTCCTACTATCTTTTTGGATCGCCTCGTTAGTGGTCCTACTATCTTTTTGAGACTGCCTCGTTAGTGGTCTCCCATTGTTTGGACTGCCTCGTTAGTGGTCCTATGTTGAGATTGCCTCGTTAGTAATCTCCCGGTATGGTGTCCTCTTCTTAGTCTACGGGATAAAATGTAAAAGACTTGTGTGAGTGTTCCATTATGCTTAAATCGTATTATCATGTTTTTAAATTATGTATTTAAAATTATGCATCTTAAATTATGCTTTTAATTACGCTTTTAAAATTATGTCCTTCAATCATGTTTTCCGCTGCAAATAAATTATGTATTTTAACTTTACGTAAGGTAAGCGAAATCTTTAGTTTAAACACATGTAACCCCTTTTATTTGTTAGTTAGGGATTAACTTACTCAGTATATCTTTATACTGACAACCGTTGTCATTTCCTTTTTTCTACACGCGCATTTGGGGGAATATAATTGTGAACATCTTTATTTACTGCATCATACTACTGTTTTACCGGGTCTGTTAAACCCGAGGTTTTGGCCGTGTTGGCCGTGATTACTTTTCCGCTGCATTTACCTTATCCATGCATGATGATTTTTACTATCGTACTTTGATTTAAGTATTAATAAATTCCGGATTCATTGTTGAATGTTTTCAAAACTTTGTATACCCATAAGCCTTGCACCTCCTTAGCGAGCTCGGGAATCCGTGTCTTGCTAGGGAGATGCGGCGGTGACACCTCGGCCTGGGTTACCAAATCCGGGGTGTTACACCGGCCCAACGGGCTCGGCCCACATTGACACCTCTATGTGGGAGAACTTTGATTAATAAAATGGGTAGTGAATTTGGCTAATGAGTTGGATGAGATTGGGTTGTTTGAAGGCTAGAAACTCTCTCTATTTATAGGCTAAGATTTGAACAATTGAACATGACACATTGTGAGAGTGATTACAACCTCACCAATCATCCAATTATGTGTGTCTTGAGAAATAATGGTTAGAGTATTTGTATCCACTCATTTGGTCCTTATAGCCTAACAAAGAGGCTATTAATTTGGGAGGCTATTAATTTTGTCCATCATGTTGTCTATTAATATAATGATTTGCCTATTATGGAGGATATTAATCTTGGTGGGTTCAAGAGATAATTGATCACCTTTCTTTGCTAGCCATTCATCCAAGACACTGTAACACCCCGAAATTTATCCTCATAAGGTTTCAGAATGTTACCGCCACACTTGTCAGTCAGGCTCGCCCTTTGGCTAAATTAATTGACAAGTGCTACGGCGAAATATAAATTTTTGTAGTATGAACTTTAAAAATAATTGCCAATTTTATAAAATATAGACATAAGAAAATTTAAAGTACTTAATACCAGAGTCATTGTTCTTTCTCATGCGGAAGCATAAACTAAAGGCAATATATATGACATTATTATTTAAAGTACGTGGTTCCTTAAAGCAACAATCTTTTGATGAAAGGTAATCCCATCCCCAAATGCTCATGTCATGAGATGCAGTTCATATGTCAGCTCCAATATCTGTAAAAAGATAACACAACAACTTTTTATCAGTACAATGGTACTGAGTAAGTCAACCCACTCCACTTCAAGAAGTGGGTTTTAAAATAGTGGTTGACACTCAAAAAATAATAATAATAATTTTCACTTTTTCTTTTAAAATGATCACACATTACCTTTAACAAAATAAATAACTTTCATTCTTACCATTGTAGCAACTATGCACAAGAGGACACCATTTTCCATATATCATATCATATCATATCATATCGATCATAAGTCATGATCAGCATGCAGCGGACTCATATACAGACACACTCCGGAGCCTCGGGTAACCCATCACGGATACACCCAAGAGTATAGACTCATACATGCAACAACGCCGTTTTGGCACAATTTATCAATAATGCCGTCTTGGCATATTTAGAGGGGGAGGCCCCGCAAGACACATCCCTAGTGCATTAGCCCTCTATCAAGTATGGCATCTTACTCAAGTTAATAGTGCACAATGGATTTAAAAGAGTTTTACACAATTTTCCACATAATATCCTCTTTAAAAGAGTTTTCAACAATTTCACGGGAGTAACCTCATAACAAGGGCATTCAATAATGCCAAATATCATTTCAACATTTAACTCCCATATCAATATCTCATAGATATGAAAATATCATTTCATGGATCTCAAAATCCAACAATTTCTCATTTGGACCAAAAATCAAGTCCAATGTCGCAGTTTACGCCAAGTCAGTTTAAAAATTCATATGAAAGGCGATTGCTTTGAAATTTAAACTGTAGATACTCAACACATAGTTAAACAAGTTTCATGTTTTACACTTTTCAAAATAAGGTATGGAAACATTTCAAAAATTGAGTTCTTTTCAGAACATGTATTCTGCCAGAAATTCAATAGTGACTCTATAAGTTTCAACAGGTTTTAAAAATAGTAATTCGCGATTGAAAATTCTAAAATTTTACCACAAGGTAGATAACACATAGATAAATATTTTTCATGAAGAAACCATTTGGCTTTGAGACACTTAAGACCTTCAAAAATGTGGATTTCAGAAAACACTATCATTTCTTAGATTTCAACAAAAAGAGATTTCGACCTTTCGATAAAGCGGATCCCATAACTTTTTCATACGAGTTCTAAAAATTATAAAATTTTCCAGAAAGATACTCAACTCAATAAGGAACAAGTTTTATGAAGAAACCTTTGAGGGATAATGAGCCAAAATAGTTTAAAAAGATGAATCTTTATGTAAACGAAAAACTGACAGATTTTGGTATAATGGGGAAATTCTAATTTTGTACTCTTAAAACATGGATTGGGATCTCCAAAACTTGAAGTAGAGAGTGTTAACTTACTGAATTGATGTATAAGAGCAAGGAGATTTAAAGATAATGGCCGTTATAACACAAGATTCGCACCACAAATTACGGGTTTCGCTGAAATTCGACAAATAGAGGGAAATCAATTTATAGTATAAAAATAAAAGATTTAGATCTCTAAGATACAAGTTTCAAGGATGATATCTTACTGACCAAGTGTTGAGAAGAGTTAGAACTCTTAGAATGATGAAGGTTGCCAAGCCTACAAGACTCCACAATCCTTAAGATATGCTCACTATGTGGGAGAACTTTGAAGAATAAAATGGGTAGTGAATTTGGCTAATGAGATGGATGAGATTGGTGTGTTTGAAGGCTAGAAACTCCCTCTATTTATAGGCTATGATTTGAACAATTGAACATGACACATTGTGAGAGTGATTACAACCTCACCAATCATCCAATTAAGTGTGTCTTGAGCAATAATGGTTAGAGTATTTGTATCCACTCATTTCAAAGAGGCTATTAATTTGGGAGGCTATTAATTTTGTCCATCATGTTGTCTATTAACATAATGTTTGCCTATTATGGAGGCTATTAATCTTGGTGGGTTCAAGAGATAATTGATCACCTTGCTTTGCTAGCCATTCATCCAAGACACTTGTTAATGTAACACCCCGGTTTTGGTAACCCAGGCCGGGATGCCACCGCCACACCTCCCTAGCAAGACACGGTTTCTCCGAGCTCACTAAAGAGATGCAAGGCTATGGTTTTTCAGAATTTAAAATATTCAAACAGCCCATTCATATATAATTTAAAAATAATACATCAAAGTTGCAGCGGAAAATAATATTTACATATATAGTGCAGCGGAATTTAAATATAGGGCCAACATGGCCAAAACACGGGTTAAACAGGCCCGTTCATGCAAATTCTAGTCTAACGCAAAATTTTAAATATAATGTAATCCCCAAAAATTCCCAGTATGCATATGATGATGCATATTCTTCAACTCTGAAAGAAAAAGAGGATAAATGGTTTGGGTCAGCAAAAACGCGCTGAGTAAGTTAACACATAGCATGGGTTAGGGGTTTCAAAGCCTTTAATTAAAAATTTGTAAAACATTTCTTGTAGGTAATGCCCAATTTAAGTTAATCATCCACTAATAAATAAATGGCATGATTTAAAGACATGAATAATGCCGTAAGTAAGTAAATAAAAATTTGAGCTTTTAAAAATTCTCCCCGATACGCCACCATCTCAACAATATTTAATTTAGCCGGCAATCCGGCGGCCGCAGCCAATTTCATAAAATCTAAGCTTTTTAATATAGTTCCCGTTACGCCATCATCTCAACAATATATCATTTAGCCGGTGATCCGGCTGCCGCAGCCAATTTCAAAAGTATCATTTAGCCGGTGATCCGGCGGCCTCAGCCAATTTCAAAAATATCATTTCTCATTATTTTTCGTTTCTTTTATAGTTCACCATTCACCAGGGCTCTTGTGACCGCAATCCTCATAATCAATATTTCCGCGGGAAAACATACAATCGCCCTTGGGGAATCGAACCCGCAAGAACTCAATACATCCTAGGGAATCAAACCCGTAGGAATCAACACACGTCCTGGGGAATTGAACCCGCAGGAAAACATACAATCGCCCTTGGGGAATCGAACCCGCAAGAACTCAAATACATCCTAGGGAATCGAACCCGTAGGAATCAACACACATCCTGGGGAATCGAACCCGCAGGAAAACAAACGATCGCCCTTCGGGAATCGAACCCGCAAGAACTCAAATACATCCTAGGGAATCAAACCCGTAGGAATCAACACACATCCTGGGGAATCGAACCCGCAGGAAAACAAACGATCGCCCTTGGGGAATCGAACCCGCAATTACTCAAATACATCATAGGGAATCGAACCCGTATGAATCAACACACATCCTGGGGAATCGAACCCGCAGGAAAACAAACAATCGCCCTTGGGGAATCGAACCCGCAAGAACTCAAATACATCATAGGGAATCGAACCCGTATGAATCAACACACATCCTGGGGAATCGAACCCGCAGGAAAACAAACGATCGCCCTTGGGGAAATCGAACCCACAAGAACTCAAATACATCATAGGGAATCGAACCCGTATGAATCAACACACATCCTGGGGAATCGAACCCGCAGGAAAACAAACAATCGCCCTTGGGGAATCGAACCCGCAAGAACTCAAATACATCATAGGGAATCGAACCCGTATGAATCAACACACATCCTGGGGAATCGAACCCGCAGGAAAACATAGAATCGCCCTTGGGGAATCGAACCCGCAAGAACTCAAATACATCATAGGGAATCGAACCCGTATGAATCAACACACATCCTGGGGAATCGAACCCGCAGGAAAACAAACGATCGCCCTTGGGGAATCGAACCCGCAAGAACTCAAATACATCATAGGGAATCGAACCCGTATGAATCAACACACATCCTGGGGAATCGAACCCGCAGGAAAACAAACGATCGCCCTTGGGGAATCGAACCCACAAGAACTCAAATACATCCTAGGGAATCGAACCCGTAGGAATCAACACACATCCTGGGGAATCGAACCCGCAGGAAAACATAGAATCGCCCTTGGGGAATCGAACCCGCAAGGTAAGAACACATTTCGCAAGTTTCACAAGTTTAAAACCGATCGGTGTCACAGTTTGCGCCTTTTTGGTTTAAAAATCCATTTCTTAGGCGATTGATCTGAAATTTTCACAGTAACTCAAAAACATCCCAACGAACAACTTTCGTGTTTTAAGTTTTTGGGAAAAAAGATGGGAAGCATGTCAAAAATCAAGTTTTCTACACAAATAGTATGCTGTCAGGATTCAGGTTTGACACCTGTCATAGATTTGACTTTTTAACATACCAAATGAGCTCCAAAAATTCTGAAAATTTACAGACACATACTAGACATGATTATCTACAACTTTTGTTTAGATCACAAAGATTAATTCGGACTAGAAATGATAGAAATATGCTCATCAAGTTTGGTTAAGAAATCTGTCATCTTTTGAAATTTCTTTAAAACGCAGAATATGTCCGACTCGATTTGGGGTACCAAAACTCGATGAAAATTTCTGAAATTTTTACACAGTATAGCTTAAGATCTTAGAATCAAAATCTTAGTTTTGAGTTTTTCGGTTTGAACTCTTGAAGTAGGGGTTTTGGTCCAATTTCAAATCTGTCACAGTTTCAAATTTGACTTTTAGGGCAGGTTTGTTGGAGGCCGTTTTCGGATATCAAAACACAATGAAAAATTATGAAAATTTTACAGAAGCTAGATCTATGTCTTAGGAACGTTTTTCATGTTTTGAGTTTTCTCGTTTGAAGACTTTTAAGGGATCGAAAAATTCATACGAAAACGCTGCGCCGGGGGTTTTTCTTGATGACAGATTTTAGAGTTATTAAATCTATATGTTTGGTTGCATTTTAAGTCACCCAAAACCATAGTAAGGTTAACTTACAAAGATTGTGTTCTTGAGTCGTCCAAACACCTACGAACGGATCTACGAAACGCAAAGTTCCCGACTTTGGCCACGAACGTATTTGCAATCAACGATTCAAGAGTTAGATTGGGGATTTGAGAGGAAAAACGAGATTGAGAACCTAAGATACTACTTACCAAAGATCTAAGCACTGTGATCCTTGATCTACACACTTCATTGGTCGGATTTGGTTGCCGGAAAGTTGCCGGAAGTTCGTCGGAAGTTCGCGGAAAGGTGTTTTGGCTTTGGGAGAGTTTGGGATGAAGAAGGGATTTGAAAGGATGATAATGGGGTGTTGGGGGTGTATTTTTGCCATTAAAGAGACAAAAATCCGACAAGTGATCGGCTGCTACAGTACCCGCACGTGCTACAGTAGTGCTACAGTACTGCTACAGTAGACACGTGCTACAGTAACTTTTAAATTTTTTTTTTTTTTTTTTAAATATTAAGATTCCTTCTCTACAAAAATAAAAATCATAATGTGGGAATTATCCGTGATTGTTGGGACAATTCGATAAACTCGTTTCGAGTTGTTATCTTCCGATAAATAATAAATTCCGCTCTCTCGGAATTATTTCGGTTTTAATAATTTAAATCCAATTCTTTATTTTTGGATTTAAATTTTCGATGGCGATTTCTCGGGTATTACAGTTAATCATGTTGATTTTTTATCTATTTATTTAGGAAGAAAATTTCTTGCAATTGCTTTTAACCTTATATTTGTGTAAGTAGTATATCATGAAAATGATTGAAGTATTAGCTTGTCTAGAAAAATCATTATTCTTGCCATTATTTAGTGGAATGCATTTATACTCAATGAGTTGGATATGATAATATAATATTTATTTATTTATTTCAAGTATTGTATTTATATTAATGTGCTTTCAAAAAGATAATAATAATATACTTGCATGGTTTTATTTTATTCATAACAATACTCAAACCACAAAGTCTTCATGTCATCATCAAATAAAAATTATAATCTATGAATATATTTTCTTATATATAAAAGTTAATTCTCATAGATTCACATAAAAACTCATACTTTTATTTTTATAAAAATTTATTCCATAATGAATATCAAAGTACTTAAAATATTCACATACTATCCTCATAATAATTTTCAAGACCAATGTGTATATATATAAAAACTTATATATATAATTTAAACAATAGATTTAAAAAAATATTCCATAAACTATATAATTCTATTACCCTTGATTTTGAAATTCATATTTCTTTTGGAAAAGACAAATTTACATATATAGTTTTACAAATGTTGTTTTGTAGAAAAAATCAATATACTAATTCATAAAGCAAGTGTTTAAATATTTAATAAAAGTCTACTTAATGAATTAAAATTATTTTGGATAATTTCTATGGTATTACAATCCACCCTCCTTAAGAATCAACTTCGTCCTCGAAGTTTTAATGAAAACTACTATGGCAATCTAATATGCGGAATATAAGATAAAAGTTAATGGAAAAGAAAAAAAAATTAGGAGATTTTGAACATACCCTATGATAATGGCCAAAATTGACCATTATTTTCAATATATTTCCGTGTCTAATACGGACATTTGATCGTATTCCGGTCTTATTTATATAAGAAAGCAGTTGAATTTAACAGATTTGTGCAAGTTTGTATAAATAATAAGCTGGTATTGAAAAACACAAAAATATTGTTATTTTATGTTAAAAAATCCAAAAACATGATAAAAATATTAAAAATTCCATATTTGATAATTATGGTTTGGTAGTATCTGTTCAGTGGAACACGGATCCATTAAACAGAACACAAACAAAATATCAAGTGGAGCAAATTTCCTTAAATATTATATTTTTATATTTTATATTTTGATGTACATATTTTTAGTTCTTATGTTTATTTATTTTTATTTATGTTTTCTGCAATAATTTAATAATTAATTGGTCCACTAATCCATTTATTTGATTAAATGCAGGTAATTTGGTGATTTGGACCCAATAAAAATTATTAATCCAGTCCAGCAAGTTCAAAGGCCCAATCTGGAAGCCCAATTGATCCAATTCCTCTAACCCATTACACAACACAACCTCAAGCCCATCTACACCAAAGCCCAACCCTAATCCAAACCCAAACCCTAACCCTAACCCCTGCCCTAGCCGCCACCGCCGGCGGCGCCGCCGCCATCCGTCACCAACACCATCCCTCCATCTCCTCCACCTCGCGCCACCACCGGAGCGCCACCATCGCCATCTCATCTCCACCCTCAACCTCCGCCATCTCCGCCCTCATTATTTTTCCGACCAGATAACCCCAAACTGCCACCAACCTCTCCGCCGCCGCCGGCGACCTCCACCACCACAACCAATAAAAACCCCAAAAATTAAATCAAAACCGAGGCTCCCAATTCCGACCACCCTCCCATCACCGTCATCCTTTTTCCGATTGCTCCACCCCAAGTTCAAACCATAGCCGCCAGCCACCACTTATTCTACCACCATTTCCATCCCATTTCCGACAGCATCCCATCGCCGCCGCCGCCGATTCTCTGCCACAGCCACACCACCATCTCAGTCGACCACTCGATCTCCACCCTCATCCTCCATTTCCGTCCGCAGTCACTGCTCGCTCGGACCAACCGCACCACCACCGCCGCTCATCTCGGCCGCCACTGCTTCACCTCCATCTCCGTTCATCCAGCCTCCACCGCCGCATCCTCGCCTCCGCCATCGCCCATCCAGATCCACCTCCTCACCAACACTCATCTCCGACCAGAATTAGAGCACCACACAGAAAGAAAATGGGGAATCCGGTCGAGAAAAGAAAAAATGGAGGAAGGAAAACTGGAGACAAGAAAATGGAGAGCAAAGAATCTGTGAAGAAGAAAGATGGGGAAAACAAAAAGAAGAAAAAAGGAAGAAAGAGAACAAAAAAAAAACAGAGAAGAAACGAAATGGAGGGGGAAAGGAAAGAAACTGGAAAGAAGAAATAAAGAAGAACAAAGAAGAAAGAAATCTGGAAGAAGAAAATGGCGAAGAGAGATCGAGACAGAAAAGAAGGAATGAGAGAATGAGAAAATAAATGGAGGAGAGAGGAATTAGAGAAAAGAGAAAAGAAAAAGAGAGATAAATTTTACCCGGTCACTAAACAAACCCCGGTCGAGATGCCATGTTCCGCGACCAGGTGCTCCGCGACTGGAAAATAGCTTAAGGTCTAGGGAGGTTTAGAGACACAAAATCCGTGTCGCTAAACAAACCCCGGGTCGAGATACCATGGACCGCGACCGGGTGCACCGCGACCTGGACAGAAAATGGTTAGAGACTGGGAGTATCAAGACACAAAATCTGTGTCGCGGAACAATGTTCCGCGACACATGGATCGCGACCGCGACACACACTCCGCGACCAGACAGAAGAAAGCAGTCACGCCCCTCACGTGACCACCCACTTTCCAATTCCCACATGCCTAATTCGTTGGAAGCTCCCGGGACTTCAGCTCCCACAGGCATTTAATTTTCGTCCTCTTCCTCCTGGATCTCAAGTCCCGCCCCCTCCTGCGCACCATCTTGGAGCTAAAAATTGTGTCCTGAACCAGATTTGTTCTGCGAACAGGCACAATTGTTTAGCGACTGGTGGGCCTTGAATGGGCCTAGGGCTCAATTCTTCTCCTCTATAAATATAACCTCCCAACCTCTTTGAACAGTAACCTAGCCACACTTGTAGTTTCATTTTTGTTCTTGGGGCACCACTGTGCTCTCAAGTAGCTTTTAGAGTAGATAGTTTTATTTTTATGTAATGTAGATTTAAGTGTAGTTTTAGTTTAATTCCTGTAATAAATTAGTGTGGCTAGTGTTCACATTTTCCAGTTTTTTTTTTATATATTTTTGTATTTTGGGTTGAAACATTCAATTAATGGATGTAGTTAAACCTTGTTTTAGTTTGTGGAATGATCAAGAAAATGTCTCCAAAAATTCCATGGGTTGTTTACTGCTTATTTTATTTTTGGTCACTTGACCATTTTTATTATCTTTAGTTAGGTTTAATGCTTTAGTAGGTTTAATAAATGCATAAACACTTGATATTTGGCCCTTGATAGATTTAGTGTAGGTGTTATTTTTAATTTTATGTGCTAGCATAGTCTGTTTGCACTTTTCTTTGCTGCTGGTCTTTGTTTTTTTGTTATTTTTTTTTTATTATTCTGCTCTTAGTTTTTAGTTCTCAGGTAGTGTTTTTGTTTTTAGTTTTATTTTTATTTCTAATACATTAAATCTAACTAGGGATGATATTTGAGTGTTTGTGCATATTTATTTAAAAATTGCATCTCCTATATTGTATCGCATCACGTTGCAACTCCACGGGTTGCAACGTAATTTTCCGTTGTGATCCCACGGATCACAACGCACTCCCCCGCAATGCAATATTAGGCGTTATGCTGCCAAAATTTTTATAAAACTTTTAAAACCCCTCTGTCGCGGAACCTCCTGTCGCGGACCCACGGTCCGCGACACACTCCTTGATTAGCGACAGAGGACCCAAATGCTTGTAATCTTATTCTGGAAGGGCTCTGTCGCGGAATCCCTGTCGCGGACCCACGGTCCGCGACACACCCCTTGTTCCACGACCAGGAATTATGCCCTTGTTGGATTTTCACACCTTGTGTCGCGGAACCCCTGTCGCGGACCCATGGTCCGCGACACAATCCTTGTTCCGCGACACAACAACCCTAATTTCCAAAATATCCCATTTCTCTTATTTCCCACCTCTCTGTCGAGATCCTCCTGTCGCGGACCGTGACGGACCCACGGTCCGCGACACAATTTCTGTTTCTCGACAGGCTTGTTTCTCGACAGGCTTGGCACCTTTTTGCCAAATTTTTATTCTCCATCTCATCCCATTAATTAATTGGACCTTTATATTAATATTTTGAGGTTGAAATCCAATGATCTCAATCCATGATTAAGTTAATATAAAGAACTTTGTTCAATTTCCATTAAAAGATTTTTCTACAAAAATTAAACTCTAATGATCTAAGTATATAATCCGGACTGTAATTAATTAATTAATTATGGAATGAGTGATTATTTAGACATAAAGAGTAATTATGGATTAATTTCCATACCCTTGCATGAGAAACCAATGTCTCTCATACAAGATGACCCAAAAATATTTTCTCTTATTTATTTATTTTGTCTTTCCCGTGTTGTGTGAAACGACTAGTAAGAAATATATCAGATTAATGTCGGCGGGTATTCCCACACGGATAAACTAGCTCGTGGTCTGTATATTAATTACTAGATGTTATTTTGCATGGTCCGGATAGTGGACGGTGGAAGCCTTGGCGGTTCGTCCATCCGGGATTATAATAGCTGCTCAGCTGACCCCTATCCGGATACAGTTTTCTTTTCTTTATTTTAATTTCAAACCTGAATCTGGAGCTGTAGTAATGTTAGATGATATATGCCAATGTTATCTAATAATTATTGTAGTAATAGAACATGTGGGTTTTTATCCAAATTCGCAGATAGTGGAGTCTAAAATGACGGCGGCAACTGTCATTTAGGGCATTCCACTGTCTAAAAATCATCCCACCTGGAATAGTCAGGACCTGGATAGCAGATGTTTGCAGTCCGGATTATCCTGATTATTTTTGTCATCTTTTTAGCCAAAATAAATTCTTCTCATCTCCGGCTATTCCATCTTTGTGTTCCAACTTCTGGCTAAACCCACCTTATATTTGGGTTAATTTAATTTTACACTTCTCTATAAATTTATGCATGATATTATTATGTAGATATTGTGGTCAATATTATTTTGGGATCCTTCCCTTGGACACAGGAGTCTTGATTTTAATCAGATGTCTCACAATAAATTTCCAACAAAAATTCATTTATAAAATCCAGATCTAAGTAATGGATAAATTCCACAGTTATGACTAATTCATATCCGACTGGGGGTTGATTTTGGGAAATTAGAAGCAGAGTCAGCGATTAGGTCTCACCTAGACTGAAAGGGTCTGTGTTCTTATTGAGGGTCTAGTACCTGTGTAGGGAATAATTTTCACATCGATTATTTTCCAAAAATTGCTATGTGTTGGGAATTTAGTCTTAACTGTTACACCGAGATGGGATCCACTTGGATTCAAATACAGTGTGATAGGTAATTCTAGAGGAACAATGCGTAGGCCTTGGTTATTTTCTAAGATAGGGTTGAGTTCCTTTCAACTGCTATCATCTTCTGCCAAAGCCTATTTTTGAGTCCTGAGTGAGTGCATCCGGAACGAACTAATTTATTAGTTCGTTTCATTAGTTTGTATCTCATAACCACCCGGAAGGAAGTGAACACTGCGAGCGGTTCACCGAGAGCCGGGAATTCTTGATCCACATCCGGTCATTCTGACTGGGGGCTTTCATTTACTACCAGGGTTAGACTTTCAAAAACCTCCGAGTGATAGGATTTTAAATGCTTTCTTTATCGCTTTCTTTTAAATGCTTTCGTTAGAGGTCACTCGGTTGTATTGAGAGTTGTGTAACTGCTACTAGGACTGAGAGTTAAGGGATAGTTCAAGGCTTGATTAGAATCTTTGGGTGTGACATGGGGGAATGATAGCGGTACTTGACACTTCAATAAATGATTTGTCAGGTGTTGCTTGTCCACCACAGATGAATAATATGCCTCAGCATGGCCATGTGAGGGCAGTTGTGAGTCTGTGGTATCTTAGAATTTGTTGCCTTAAGAGCATGTAAACTCTTACTGTAAGTACCTGTCTGTTAAAGGGAACATGGTATAGAGAGCATGAGAGTTAGCTAACTGAAGGATTATCCCAAACAAAGATCTGTGTATTAAAATGGAAGTTTAATTGTGTTTCATCTGAACCTTGTCCAATTTTTATTATTTTCCTCCTGTCCCTTCTGTCTCATTTTTAATCTGCTTCCTTAGAATAATTTTAACCGCTTTCTTAGAATAATTTTATGGCTTTCTTAGATTAAATTTAATTCGCTTTCTAGAATAATTTTATCTGCTTTATTTTAATTGCTTTCATAGCTTAGTTTAAATTCCGTCAAGTAGTTGATAATCAAACACAAACTTGAAATCGAGTAACCGAGTGGAAAATCTTAGTAAACGACGTGGGCCCTGCTTCCATCGCACATCCTCCAGTGAACGATCCGGTACTTACTATAAATACTGCAATTTTTGACTCCGTGCGCTTTCGGGGGCACAGTTTCTTAACACGAGTAATAAAAATGTGACAACCTATAAATATATCCCTAATCCCAACTCCGCCTTCCTAATTTGGTTTCATTAAATAAAATTGAACACCAGGATTATTATGTTTCAGAAAATACTCATGTAGTGGGAACTTGTCAAAAGTTTCATGGCAAGGATCTTCAAGGCACGAAATTGTCAAAAGTTTCATGCCGGGGAGGTCCACATGCCGTTTGACATCAAAGTTTCCCACATGAGTAATAAAAGTGGAATATATCCTTAAACCCCTTTCCCACGAATCATAACTCTTTTCATTTAATAAATTCAATCCTGATATATTTTAGAAAATACTCGTGTTAGTGAAATTTGTCAAAAGTTTCATGGCGCCGTTGCCGGGGAGGATGCAGCGTCGTTTATTAAGAGAATTACACTCCTGATTACTCATAGTTAGTTTAGTGTTAGTTTAGTGTATTTATTTCAGAACAGAGAAGTACCCTCAAATCAATTAAACATTTAGAGTACTAAGACTCTAAATGTGAGGATGTTGATTTGAGTGGAAAACCTAACCAATTGGGTATTTTTGCTTGCCGGAATCATGGAGCCACCGAAATTGGTGTAAGGAGTTAAATGTGGAAGTGTAGCATTGGGGCTACACTAATTTTTAATTGTAAATTGCAAAACACGTGAGACTCACGTGTCTGTCACCTCTACCACCTCCGGACCACGAAGCTCCACCGCTGCCCCATCGCCCATCCACCTCATTACCACCACTGCGCTGAGGAAACCCTCATCACTGGTGAAACGACAAATGGAGCAGCAGACCTTCGGACTACAGGTTCCCGGTTGGATTAGTTCTGTAATTGACCGAAGATTATATCCGGAATTTAAAGCAATTTAAAATCCGGAATAATTTTCACAAGCACAGAATTAACCCAACCTAAATTTCTGCAAGTCAAAATCATATATAAATATATATTTATATATATATATATATATATATATAAACCTCTTGTGCATATTATATTAAATAATTCGGGTATTAATCAATTAACTCACATTTAGAGTACTAAGACTCTAAATGTGAGGATATTGATATTTTTGAGAAAACCCGATAACTTCTTCTGTGTTTGCTCTGCAGGAATTTGTGGAATCACCAAAAAGAAAATTAAAAGCTGCAAAACAGGTTCCCGGTTGGATCGATCCTGTGATTAATTGAAAGTATTCTTGGAATTTAAAGCAATTTAAAATCCGGAATAACTTTTATAAGAACAGAATTAATCCAACCTAATTTTTGCAAGTAGATTAAATTTTATTTATGTCTAGAAAATCCAAAAATGTGATCGAGAAATTTTGATGAAAATCAGAATTTTTCTAAGTATTGGGCATCGAATAATCGCCTTATTTGCTGACCCAAGCGATCACACATAGCCAAAATCGTCGAATACTTAATTGGTTTGACGAAAAAGGCTATCGGAATTATTTCCCTAACTTTTATGTAAATATTTTCCCCCTCCCTCCCTCCTCTTTTATTCTAGTTTGATTTCAAAAATTTGTTTGAGTAGGAACTAATTTACTCACATTTCGAGCCTTATTCTTCACTTAAAAAAAAATGTGTGTGTTATTTTTATTTTTATTTTGTTTATTTTAGTATTTTATATTTATACCCAGCACAAGGCATGCATAAATCTGTCAGTTTAAATTCGCATATTTGATTTTGGTTTATAATTAAATTTTCAAACTTTTAAATTGGGATAATATAATTGAAGACATGCATGATATGAATTTTTGAGGTTTTGAGCTATAAAAATTTAATGATATAATCATCTTGTTGGGTAATAAGTCCTCATGTTGAGAATTTAATTGAATAAATTGTAAGAATTTTTCAAAGATTAAATTTAAGAATATTATATGACATGAATGAACTATTCCATGTGAGATTTGAGCCATGAGTCATTTTTACTCATTCTTTTCTTTGATGTGTGAAAATCATTTTAGTTAAAGGACACTAGAACTTGCGATTGGGACCGATTCAAGATTATGCCATATTCCAAAAATCGAGAATATGATCGAGGCACCTAGAAAAACAAAAATTTTGGCCTTCTTTTGAAATCCAAACCCAAAAAAAAAATACTTTCCCTTTAGGATTAACCACTTTGAGCCTTAAGCCTAATTTTTCTTTGAAACCCACTATATTATTCCGAGCCTTTAAAAAGACCAAAAATTCAAACCCAAGTGTGCACGAATAAATTTTATCAAGGCATTAAATTTATGATCATTAATTCATCAAATCGGTATTCAATAAACCGATTCAAAAAAAAAAATTGTTGAGTTCCATTCAACAAAAATAAATTGCAAATGACAAAGCAAATTAAACATAGTCTAATGTCATGCAATATAAAAAAAAAGAAAAATATTAATGATCATAAATTTTAAATAAATAATGCCATGTTATGATAATATAAATTCTTGCCACTTTTTAGCCCAATAATTCCCCTTCTTACCGAATGTTATAACCGTATGCCCCATTACAACCCTTTGAATAAGACCCCGTGATCTTGATTTGAAGAAATGAGCCGGTGGCGAGTTGGTCCAATCGCAAGCTTATGGGATTATTTAATTAAATTTGATTATGAGCGTTCGTGATTAAAACCCAAATTTGAGAGTGAGTGAAATTTCCGCTTATACTATATGTGAGGCTCCGTTTCTAATTTATGTTCATGTCATGCTTTGATTCTCGAATTAAATCAATGATTATTTCTAAACATGATGTTCATGAAGAATTATCAATAATGACTGATTTGTAGGCCTGATTAAGTGAGAAGTGTCATTTCATTAAACACTGCAATCAAGAAAATTTAATACTTGTAGTTTTCGATTGTCTTATCCCAATATAAAAAGAATGATATTTTTGAAGCCACGAAAATAGATTGAATATGCAGCGTCCATGCTCTTATGAGCACTGACTCTGACTGCTCGGGGACGATCAGTATTAAATGTGAGGATGTTGATAATGGCCAAAATTGACCATTATTTTCAATCTATTTCCGTGTCTAATACGGACATTTGATCGTATTCCGGTCTTATTTATATAAGAAAGCAGTTGAATTTAACAAATTTGTGCAAGTTTGTATAAATAATAAGCTGGTATTGAAAAACACAAAAATATTGTTATTTTATGTTAAAAAATCCAAAAACATGATAAAAATATTAAAAATTCCATATTTGATAATTATGGTTTGGTAGTATCTGTTCGGTGGAACACGGATCCATTAAACAGAACACAAACAAAATATCAAGTGGAGCAAATTTCCTTAAATATTATATTTTTATATTTTATATTTCGATGTACATATTTTTAGTTCTTATGTTTATTTATTTTTATTTATGTTTTCTGCAATAATTTAATAATTAATTGGTCCACTAATCCATTTATTTGATTAAATGCAGATAATTTGGTGATTTGGACCCAAAAAAAATTATTAATCCAGTCCAGCAAGTTCAAAGGCCCAATCTGGAAGCCCAATTGATCCAATTCCTCTAACCCATTACACAACACAACCTCAAGCCCATCTACACCAAAGCCCAACCCTAATCCAAACCCAAACCCTAACCCTAACCCCTGCCCTAGCCGCCACCGCCGGCGGCGCCGCCGCCATCCGTCACCAACACCATCCCTCCATCTCCTCCACCTCGCGCCACCACCGGAGCGCCACCATCGCCATCTCATCTCCACCCTCAACCTCCGCCATCTCTGCCCTCATTATTTTTCCGACCAGATAACCCCAAACTGCCACCATCCTCTCCGCCGCCGCCGGCGACCTCCACCACCACAACCAATAAAAACCCCAAAAATTAAATCAAAACCGAGGCTCCCAATTCCGACCACCCTCCCATCACCGTCATCCTTTTTCCGATTGCTCCACCCCAAGTTCAAACCATAGCCGCCAGCCACCACTTATTCCACCACCATTTCCATCCCATTTCCGACAGCATCCCATCGCCGCCGCCGCCGATTCTCTGCCACAACCACACCACCATCTCAGTCGACCACTCGATCTCCACCCTCATCCTCCATCTCCGTCCGCAGTCACTGCTCGCTCGGACCAACCGCACCACCACCGTCGCTCATCTCGGCCGCCACTGCTTCACCTCCATCTCCGTTCATCCAGCCTCCACCGCCGCATCCTCGCCTCCGCCATCGCCCATCCAGATCCACCTCCTCACCAACACTCATCTCCGACCAGAATTACAGCACCACACAGAAAGAAAATGGGGAATCCGGTCGAGAAAAGAAAAAATGGAGGAAGGAAAACTGGAGACAAGAAAATGGAGAGCAAAGAATCTGTGAAGAAGAAAGATGGGGAAAACAAAAAGAAGAAAAAAGGAAGAAAGAGAACAAAAAAAAAAAAACAGAGAAGAAACGAAATGGAGGGGGAAAGGAAAGAAACTGGAAAGAAGAAATAAAGAAGAACAAAGAAGAAAGAAATCTGGAAGAAGAAAATGGCGAAGAGAGATCGAGACAGAAAAGAAGGAATGAGAGAATGAGAAAATAAATGGAGGAGAGAGGAATTAGAGAAAAGAGAAAAGAAAAAGAGAGATAAATTTTACCCGGTCACTAAACAAACCCCGGTCGAGATGCCATGTTCCGCGACCAGGTGCTCCGCGACTGGAAAATAGCTTAAGGACTGGGGAGGTTTAGAGACACAAAATCCGTGTCGCTAAACATACCCCGGGTCGAGATACCATGGACCGCGACCGGGTGCACCGCGACCTGGACAGAAAATGGTTAGAGACTGGGAGTATCAAGACACAAAATCTGTGTCGCGGAACAATGTTCCGCGACACATGGATCGCGACTGCGACACACACTCCGCGACCAGACAGAAAAAAGCAGTCACGCCCCTCACGTGACCACCCACTTTCCAATTCCCACATGCCTAATTCGTTGGAAGCTCCCGGGACTTCAGCTCCCACAGGCATTTAATTTTCGTCCTCTTCCTCCTGGACCTCAAGTCCCGCCCCCTCCTGCGCGCCATCTTGGAGCTAAAAATTGTGTCCTGAACCAGATTTGTTCCGCGAACAGGCACAATTGTTTAGCGACTGGTGGGCCTTGAATGGGCCTACGGCTCAATTCTTCTCCTCTATAAATATAACCTCCCAACCTCTTTGAACAGTAACCTAGCCACACTTGTAGTTTAATTTTTGTTCTTGGGGCACCACTGTGCTCTCAAGTAGCTTTTAGAGAAGATAGTTTTATTTTTATGCAATGTAGATTTAAGTGTAGTTTTAGTTTAATTCCTGTAATAAATTAGTGTGGCTACTGTTCACATTTTCCAGTTTTTTTTTTTATATATTTTTGTATTTTGGGTTGAAACATTCAGTTAATGAATGTAGTTAAACCTTGTTTTAGTTTGTGGAATGATCAAGAAAATGTCTCCAAAAATTCCATGGGTTGTTTACTGCTTATTTTATTTTTGGTCACTTGACCATTTTTATTATCTTTAGTTAGGTTTAATGCTTTAGTAGGTTTAATAAATGCATAAACACTTGATATTTGGCCCTTGATAGATTTAGTGTAGGTGTTATTTTTAATTTTATGTGCTAGCATAGTCTGTTTGCACTTTTCTTTGTTGCTGGTCTTTGTTTTTTTGTTATTTTCTTTTTTTTTTTTATTATTCTGCTCTTAGTTTTTAGTTCTTAGGTAGTGTTTTTGTTTTTAGTTTTATTTTTATTTCTAATACATTAGATCTAACTAGGGATGATATTTGAGTGTTTGTGTATATTTATTTAAAAATTGCATCTCCTATATTGTATCGCATCACGTTGCAACCCCACGGGTTGCAACGTAATTTTCCGTTGTGATCCCACGGATCACAACGCACTCCCCCGCAATGCAATATTAGGCGTTATGCTGCCAAAATTTTTATAAAACTTTTAAAACCCCTCTGTCGCGGAACCCCCTGTCGCGGACCCACGGTCCGCGACACACTCCTTGATTAGCGACAGAGGACCCAAATGCTTGTAATCTTATTCTGGAAGGGCTCTGTCGCGGAACCCCTGTCGCGGACCCACGGTCCACGACACACCCCTTGTTCCATGACCAGGAATTATGCCCTTGTTGGATTTTCACACCTTGTGTCGCGGAACCCCTGTCGCGGACCCATGGTCCGCGACACAATCCTTGTTCCGCGACACAACAACCCTAATTTCCAAAATATCCCATTTCTCTTATTTCCCACCTCTCTGTCGAGATCCTCCTGTCGCGGACCGTGGGTCCGCGACACAATTTCTGTTTCTCGACAGGCTTGTTTCTCGACAGGCTTGGCACCTTTTTGCCAAATTTTATTCTCCATCTCATCCCATTAATTAATTGGACCTTTATATTAATATTTTGAGGTTGAAATCCAATGATCTCAATCCATGATTATGTTAATATAAAGAACTTTGTTCAATTTCCATTAAAAGATTTTTCTACAAAAATTAAACTCTAATGATCTAAGTATATAATCCGGACTGTAATTAATTAATTAATTATGGAATGAGTGATTATTTAGACATAAAGAGTAATTATGGATTAATTTCCATAGCCTTGCATGAGAAACCAATGTCTCTCATACAAGATGACCCAAAAATATTTTCTCTTATTTATTTATTTTGTCTTTCCCGTGTTGTGTGAAACGACTAGTAAGAAATATATCAGATTAATGTTGGCGGGTATTCCCACACGGATAAACTAGCTCGTGGTCTGTATATTAATTACTAGATGTTATTTTGCATGGTCCGGATAGTGGCCGGTGGAAGCCTTGGCGGTTCGTCCATCCGGGATTATAATAGCTGCTTAGCTGACCCCTATCCGGATACAGTTTTCTTTTCTTTATTTTAATTTCAAACCTGAATCTGGAGCTGAATCTGGAGCTGTAGTAATGTTAGATGATATATGCCAATGTTATCTAATAATTATTGTAGTAATAGAACATGTGGGTTTTTATCCAAATTCGCAGATAGTGGAGTCTAAAATGACGGCGGCAACTGTCATTTTGGGCATTCCACTGTCTAAAAATCATCCCACCTGGAATAGTCAGGACATGGATAGCAGATGTTTGCAGTCCGGATTATCCTGATTATTTTTGTCATCTTTTTAGCCAAAATAAATTCTTCTCATCTCCGGCTATTCCATCTTTGTGTTCCAACTTCTGTCTAAACCCACCTTATATTTCGGGTTAATTTAATTTTACACTTCTCTATAAATTTATGCATGATATTATTATGTAGATATTGTGGTCAATATTATTTTGGGATCCTTCCCTTGGACACAGGAGTCTTGATTTTAATCAGATGTCTCACAATAAATTTCCAACAAAAATTCATTTATAAAATCCAGATCTAAGTAAGGGATAAATTCCACAGTTATGACTAATTCATATCCGACTAGGGGTTGATTTTGGGAAATTAGAAGCAGAGTCAGCGATTAGGTCTCACCTAGACTGAAAGGGTCTGTGTTCTTATTGAGGGTCTAGTACCTGTGTAGGGAATAATTTTCACATCGATTATTTTCCAAAAATTGCTATGTGTTGGGAATTTAGTCTTAACTGTTACACCGAGATGGGATCCACTTGGATTCTAATACAGTGTGATAGGTAATTCTAGAGGAACAATGCGTAGGCCTTGGTTATTTTCTAAGATAGGGTTGAGTTCCTTTCAACTGCTATCCTCTTCTGCCAAAGCCTATTTTTGAGTCCTGGGTGAGTGCATCCGGAACGAACTAATTTATTAGTTCGTTTCATTAGTTTGTATCTCATAACCACCCGGAAGGAAGTGAACACTGCGAGCGGTTCACCGAGAGCCGGGAATTCTTGATCCACATCCGGTCATTCTGACGGGGGGCTTTCATTTACTACCAGGGTAAGACTTTCAAAAACCTCCGAGTGATAGGATTTTAAATGCTTTCTTTATCGTTTTCTTTTAAATGCTTTCGTTAGAGGTCACTCGGTTGTATTGAGAGTTGTGTAACTGCTACTAGGACTGAGAGTTAAGGGATAGTTCAAGGCTTGATTAGAATCTTTGGGTGTGACATGGGGGAATGATAGCGGTACTTGACACTTCAATAAGTGATTTGTCAGGTGTTGCTTGTCCACCACAGATGAATAATATGCCTCAGCATGGCCATGTGAGGGCAGTTGTGAGTCTGTGGTATCTTAGAATTTGTTGCCTTAAGAGCATGTAAACTCTTACTGTAAGTACCTGTCTGTTAAAGGGAACATGGTATAGAGAGCATGAGAGTTAGCTAACTGAAGGATTATCCCAAACAAAGATCTGTGTATTAAAATGGAAGTTTAA
Organism: Hygrophila difformis; assembly: GCA_030278955.1. Classification (NCBI taxonomy): domain Eukaryota; kingdom Viridiplantae; phylum Streptophyta; class Magnoliopsida; order Lamiales; family Acanthaceae; genus Hygrophila; species Hygrophila difformis. The sequence goes on along the minus strand of JAOANR010000015.1, from coordinate 22,832,575 downwards.
TTGTGTTTCATCTGAACCTTGTCCAATTTTTATTATTTTCCTCATGTCCCTTCTGTCTCATTTTAAATCTGCTTCCTTAGAATAATTTTAACCGCTTTCTTAGAATAATTTTATGGCTTTCTTAGATTAAATTTAATTCGGTTTCTAGAATAATTTTATCTGCTTTATTTTAATTGCTTTCATAGCTTAGTTTAAATTCCGTCAAGTAGTTGATAATCAAACACAAACTTGAAATCGAGTAACCGAGTGGAAAATCTTAGTAAACAACGAGGGCCCTGCTTCCATCGCACATCCTCCAGTGAACGATCCGGTACTTACTATAAATACTGCAATTTTTGACTACGTGCGCTTTCGGGGGCACAGTTTCTTAACACGAGTAATAAAAACGTGACAACCTATAAATATATCCCTAATCCCAACTCCGCCTTCCTAATTTGGTTTCATTAAATAAAATTGAACACCAGGATTATTATGTTTCAGAAAATACTCATGTAGTGGGAACTTGTCAAAAGTTTCATGGCAAGGATCTTCAAGGCACGAAATTGTCAAAAGTTTCATGCCGGGGAGGTCCACATGCCGTTTGACATCAAAGTTTCCCACATGAGTAATAAAAGTGGAATATATCCTTAAACCCCTTTCCCACGAATCATAACTCTTTTCATTTAATAAATTCAATCCTGATATATTTTAGAAAATACGCGTGTTATTGAAATTTGTCAAAAGTTTCACCCTATCAAGATTGTGTCGGGTGGTTACATCCTCCTCCCCTTAAGCCTACAGTTATGTCCCCATAACTGTTATTTGGTCGTTTAAAAAGAGATTGGGGTAGCGTTGCTTCATATCATCCTCTAGTTCCCATGTTGTTTCTTCCGTACCATGATTGGACCAAAGTACTTTAACAATCCGGGTGGTCTTGTTCCTTGTCGTTCTTTCTTTGATGTCGAGTATTTGGATTGGATACTCTTCATAAGTTAGATCTTCTTTGAGTTCAATTACTTCCTGTTGAAGTACATGGGTTTGGTCATGCACATATTTCTTTAACTGTGAAACATGGAACACATTGTGCACTCGAGATAGTTGTGGCGATAGGGCTAGTCTATATGCCAGGGTTCCGACTCGTTCCAGAATGTCATACGGTCCAATATATCGAGGACTTAACTTTCCTCGCTTTCCAAAACGCATCACTCCTTTCATAGGTGATATTTTCAGCATAACCTTATCTCCAACTTGAAATTCTAGGTCTTGTCGCCTAACATCGGCATAACTTTTCTGTCGATCTTGTGCTGCCTTCATTTTCCCTTGGATCATCTTGATCTTTTGGGTCATGTCTTCAATGAGTTGCGGCCCCACCACAATAGAATTCTCACATTTTTCCCAACATAATGGGCTTCGACACTTGCGTCCTTAGAGTGCCTCAAACGGTGTCATACCTATACTAGCATGATAGCTATTATTGTAAGAGAACTCTATCAAAGGTAGATGCTTTTCCCAACTTCCTTTAAATTCAAGAACGCATGCTCTCAGCATGTCCTCCAGTGTTTGGATTGTCCTTTCTGTTTGTCCATCCGTCATCGGGTGAAAAGCGGTGCTCATTTTAATTTGGGTACCAAGAGCTTCTTGCAGCTTGGTCCAAAAATGAGAGACAAATCTGCTGTCTCTATCAGAGATTATATCATGTGGCACTCCATGTCGTCGAACCACGTTATTGATATATGCTCTTGCTAATTGATCCATAGACCATGTATCCTTCATTGGTATGAAGATCGCAATCTTTGTCAATCTATCAACAATTACCCAAATTTTATTCATTCCTTTTGGTGATCGTGGTAGTCCTGAAACAAAATCCATTGATATACTATCCCATTTCCAACTCGGGATTTCCATTGGTTTCATGAGTCCTAAGGGCTTCTGACGTACTGCTTTAACCTTTTGACAGGTTAAACATCTAGCCACAAACTCAACAACCTCATTCTTCATCCTTGGCCACCAATAAACCTTCTTTAAACCCTTATAAACATTATCACCCCCTGGATGTACTGAATATGGGGTGTTGTGGCCTTCTTCCATTAATCTTCGTTTTAGCTCTACGCATTTATGCGGTACGCACCATCTTCCTTTGAAGCGAATGCTTCCATCCTCATGGATTGCAAAACCAATTGCTTTTCCTTCAGCAACCTTCTTCTTGATCCTTTCAAGCTTTATGTCGCCTGGTTGAGCACTGCGTATTTCATCAAATACCGTAGATTCAATGGTCATAGCATTAATGACATTTTCCACAGTTCCATAATGGACTAGCTCCGTATCTACCTTGACCAAGTCCATATAGAGTTTCGAATGTAAGATAAGAGTATTTGCCACGTGTCGAGTCTTGCGGCTCAACGCATCTGCGACCACATTAGCTTTCCCTTCATGGTAGGCGATGTCCAAATCATAATCCTTGATCAACTCTAACCATCTGCGTTGCCTCATGTTTAACTCCTTCTGAGTAAATATGTACTTAAGGCTCTTGTGGTCGGTGAATATCCGACAAGTTCGTCCATACAAGTAGTGTCACCAAATCTTTAATGCGAACACTACCGCTGCTAATTCTAGGTCGTGCGTCGGATAATTCTCCTCATGAGGCTTCAATTGTCGTGATGCATATGCAATGACTTGTTGTTGTTGCATTAAAACACACCCTAGCCCCTCTTTTGAAGCGTCACTATACACTTCAAAATCTCCATTCTCTGTTGGCAATGTTAAAATTGGTGATGTTGTGAGGCGTTTCTTTAACTCTTGAAATGATGATTCACACTTTTCTGTCCATTCATACTTCAAGCCTTTCTTCAAAAGTTGAGTCAGAGGTCGTGCAACTTTGGAAAAGTCCTTGACGAACCTCCTGTAATATCCAGCCAGTCCAAGAAAACTTCTCACTTCTGTTTGATTAGTAGGCGTAGGCCACTCGGTGATTGCTGATATTTTTGCTGGGTCAACAGAAACTCCATCAGCTGATACAACGTGGCCTAAAAAGGCTACTTTTTCTAGCCAAAAGTCACACTTGGACAACTTGGCATAGAGTTGGTGTTTCCTTAATGTCTCTAGCACCTGATGCAAGTGTTGCTCATGCTCTTCATTGCTCTTTGGATAGATCAAGATGTCGTCGATGAAAATGACTACACATTGATCTAACAATTCTCGAAACACATCATTCATGAGATTCATGAATACTGCTGGGGCATTTGTTAGCCCAAAGGACATCACTGTAAATTCGTAATGTCCATAACGTGTCCTGAAAGCAGTTTTCGGAATATCCTTTTCAGCGATTCGCAGTTGATGATAACCGGATCGCAAATCTATCTTGGAGAATACCATTGCACCTTTAAGTTGATCGAAAAGGTCATCAATCCTAGGTAACGGGTATTTGTTTTTAACCGTTACCTGATTTAAACCTCTATAATCGATACAAAGACATAACCCTCCATCTTTCTTCTTGACGAATAAGACTGGTGCTCCCCACGGCGACGTGCTAGGTCGTATATACCCCTTTTGTAATAATTCCTCAAGTTGCTCCTTGAGTTCATTCATTTCTAGGGTTGCCATGCGATAAGGAGCTTTTGATACAGGTTCTGTTCCGGGAAGTAGATCGATTGTAAACTCGACTTCACGTTCTGGAGGCATTCCAGGAATTTCTTCTGGGAATACATCCGGATACTCCCTCACTACTGGAATGTCATCAATTTTATTCACCTTTAACTTGAGGTTATGGATATAGCATGCATAAAGCATATATCCTTTCTGCATAAGACTATAAAATTTTAAGGCGTTTACTACCTTAGTCTTACGTTTGGGGAGTTGGACATAGTAGTTGACCTTTTTGCCTCTCGTCTTAGACAGTGAAATTTTGTGTTTCTGACACTCAATTACAGCTTTATATTGGGTAAGCCAATCCATTCCCAATATAATATCAAAATCTTTAAGGTCAAATTCTACTAAGTTTGCATAGAACTCAAGGTTCTTAATGACTATAGGAATCCCATCGTATCGTTTGGTGCACGATACAATTTTTCCCGAAGGCAACTGAATTCCTAAGTTAATCATTTTAGGTTTTGGCATCTCTAATTCAGGCAAGATTCTAGAAGAGATAAACGAACAACTTGCTCCAGAATCGAATAAAACCTTAACAGGCACACTTTAAGCCGTAAATGTACCTGTTATCACATCCCCTTGAGTTGAAAGATCTGCCTGATTAATAACATTGAGCCGCCCTATAGGTGCTCCATGGTTCCCTTGTTGGTTTCTATTTTGCTGAGGCCTCTGTCCTTGATTATTTTCGTTTCGCACATCCTGATTATTTGGCTGAGTGGGGATATTGATAAGGTCATCTCTTTTTGTAATATTTTCAATGCGGGTCTTACACTCCTTCCTCATATGACCTTCTCGGCCACATCTATAACATGTACCCGGCTTGGGACATCCTCTAGCCAAGTGGGGCTTGTTGCATTTTGGGCATTGTGGTATGTACCCTTCATGGTTTCTAGTACCATTGTTGCCCCCTCCTTTGTTTCCCTGGACGGGTCGATTCTGCCCACCTCGAATATTGCCTTTATTGTTGCTGAGGTGGTTGTTGTTGCTGCTGCTTCCTCGGTTGTCCCGAATCCTCTTGTCCTGTCCTTGGAACCCGCGGCTAGACTCCCCGACTTTTCTCTTCATCTGTTGTACACGAGAAACTGCGACAGCTCGATCGTAGATCGCTTGGAGGGTAGGATACTGAACTCCAGCCACCACTTCTCTAATGGAGAGGTTTAATCCCATTTCGAACTTCTGTGCCTTCTCGGCATCGGTGGAGACTCACTTAGGAGCAAATCTGACTAACTCCTTGAATCTGACATAGTATTCTTGTACAGATTGTGCTCCTTGTCGTAACGATAGAAACTCTTCATACATTGCTGCTTTGGTACTCATCGGGTAAAACCTTTCTCTTAGAGCTTCTGTAAAGTTTTCCCATGTATACTCCTCATCATCATCTAGCTCTCTCTTCTGTAACTGCCACCAGTCATCTGCGTCACCTCCTAAAAAGTACGAGGCTACAGTAATCTTCTGCTCATCTGGGCAGCGAGTCGCCTCGAGTAGCTTGTTGAAACTTTTTATCCAATCCTCCAATTTAGTAGGGTCCTCCTGCCCATCATAACGAGGTGGTCTGTATTGGTTCACCACTGCTAGGTGATTGAGCTGGGCTTGAGGTGGCGGCACAGCTGCTGTGGCTTGATTAATTTGACCCTGACCCAAGGCAATGAGCATTTGCTCAATGATCCTTAGGCGATTATTGTCAAGCGAGTTTGGCGTATTTTGATTCTGACGGGTTTGGTTGTTGGGTGCTCCCTGATTAGGAGGTACCATGTTGTGTCCAACGCCCTGATTGTTGATGATGTCAGGGTGATATATGTTGTGTGCAGGTGGAACAGCTTGTTGATTGGATACACCCTGTGCTGCTGGCACTTCGTGGTTAGTCATGTTCGGATTTTGGTGTGGCTCCATGTTGTTGAGGGCATTAACACTTCGGAGGGTTTTTCTAGTCCTTGCACGGGGTGCCATTCTGCTAAGGATGGTTAAGCAAGAGTGAGTTCAAGTCTAAGGGATGATTATGTCCTAAAACTCGTTAGGTCATAGTATAAGGATGAGTTAACGCAGAAATGTCTAAGTTAGGAGTATGACTTTATTTAGAGATTAACCAGAAGGAATGAAATAACAAGCTTTATTTCATAAATCTAGAAAATATTACAAGATAGAGAATTTAAAACGAGCACTTATGATAAGGTCAACTGACTTAGTATATCATAACAATATATATATATATATATTTATTTTTATTTTTTTCTTTTACATTTTATAGAAAATGATGCATGCTCATGAATGCATATGTCCCCACCCCAAAAATAATTTCTAAGTTTCAAAATTTAACATAGCCCATATGGGCCTTTGAAAAATATTTTGCATATTTCTTTCTCAAAATGGACTTTTTTTAAAAAAAAATCCATAAACCGGAGTTAAACTGTCGCATCCCTTAGTCAAGCTCGCCTTGTTGCTAACTTAACCAAGAAATGCTAAGATTAGAGGGTACCGCCTTCTAAGTAATTTGCCAACTAGTTAAAATATAGAGCTACAAAGTTGATTCCCAGGAAAGACTGGTAAAGCCACCGGCTGACGGGCAATCTTTAAAAACCAGACTCCTTAGACAGAATCACCTCATGCAGTTCTATATTTAACAGTTTACAAATACTTTGAGTTTAAAAGTACGCTCTGATACCACTCTGTAACACCCCGAAATTCATCCTCATAAGGTTTCAGAATGTTACCGCCACACTTGTCAGTCAGGCTCGCCCTTTGGCTAACTTAATTGACAAGTGCTACGGCTAAATATAAATTTTTGTAGTATGAACTTTAAAAATAATTGCCAATTTTATAAAATATAGACATAAGAAAATTTAAAGTACTTAATACCAGAGTCATTGTTCTTTCTCATGCGGAAGCATAAACTAAAGGCAATATATATGACATTATTATTTAAAAGTACGTGGTTCCTTAAAGCAACAATCTTTTGATGAAAGGTAATCCCATCCCCAAATGCTCATGTCATGAGATGCAGTTCATATGTCAGCTCCAATATCTGTAAAAAGATAACACAACAACTTTTTATCAGTACAATGGTACTGAGTAAGTCAACCCACTCCACTTCAAGAAGTGGGTTTTAAAATAGTGGTTGACACTCAAAAAATAATAATAATAATTTTCACGTTTTCTTTTAAAATGATCACACACATTACCTTTAACAAAATAAATAACTTTCATTCTTACCATTGTAACAACTATGCACAAGAGGACACCATTTTCCATATATCATATCATATCATATCATATCGATCATAAGTCATGATCAGCATGCAGCGGACTCATATACAGACACACTCCGGAGCCTCGGGTAACCCATCACGGATACACCCAAGAGTATAGACTCATACATGCAACAACGCCGTTTTGGCACAATTTATCAATAATGCCGTCTTGGCATATTTAGAGGGGGAGGCCCCGCAAGACACATCCCTAGTGCATTAGCCCTCTATCAAGTATGGTATCTTACTCAAGTTAATAGTGCACAATGGATTTAAAAGAGTTTTACACAATTTTCCACATAATATCCTCTTTAAAAGAGTTTTCAACAATTTCACGGGAGTAACCTCTTAACAAGGGCATTCAATAATGCCAAATATCATTTCAACATTTAACTCCCATATCAATATCTCATAGATATGAAAATATCATTTCATGGATCTCAAAATCCAACAATTTCTCATTTGGACCAAAAATCAAGTCCAATGTCGCAGTTTACGCAAGTCAGTTTAAAAATTCATATGAAAGGCGATTGCTTTAAAATTTAAACTGTAGATACTCAACACATAGTTAAACAAGTTTCATGTTTTACACTTTTCAAAATAAGGTATGGAAACATTTCAAAAATTGAGTTCTTTTCAGAACATGTATTCTGCCAGAAATTCAATAGTGACTCTATAATTTTCAACAGGTTTTAAAAATAGTAATTCGCGATTGAAAATTCTAAAATTTTACCACAAGGTAGATAACACATAGATAAATATTTTTCATGAAGAAACCATTTGGCTTTGAGACACTTAAGACCTTCAAAAATGTGGATTTCAGAAAACACTATCATTTCTTAGATTTCAACAAAAAGAGATTTCGACCTTTCGATAAAGCGGATCCCATAACTTTTTCATACGAGTTCTAAAAATTATAAAATTTTCCAGAAAGATACTCAACTCAATAAGGAACAAGTTTTATGAAGAAACCTTTGAGGGATAATGAACCAAAATAGTTTAAAAAGATGAATCTTTATGTAAACGAAAAACTGACAGATTTTGGTATAATGGAGAAATTCTAATTTTGTACTCTTAAAACATGGATTGGGATCTCCAAAACTTGAAGTAGAGAGTGTTAACTTACTGAATTGATGTATAAGAGCAAGGAGATTTAAAGATAATGGCCGTTATAACACAAGATTCGCACCACAAATTACGGGTTTCGCTGAAATTCGACAAATAGAGGGAAATCAATTTATAGTATAAAAATAAAAGATTTAGATCTCTAAGATACAAGTTTCAAGGATGATATCTTACTAACCAAGTGTTGAGAAGAGTTAGAACTCTTAGAATGATGATGTAACACCCCGGTTTTGGTAACCCAGGCCAGGATGTCACCGCCACACCTTCCAAGCAAGACGCGAACCATTTCGAGCTCACTTGAAAGATGCAAGGCTAAGTTGTACCAAAATTTTAAAATAAAATCCACTAAAAAATATATCCCGGAATAAAATAAATTTTCGATGGTTTGTTTAAGTAATCTTCTTTGCGCTTGCGGAAAATAAAATAAAATAAAATAAGGAAATCACATGTCCAGAAATAATAAATATTTTAAATGTGCGACATGTCTTTGATAAAATATTTTCCCTTCCCGATGCATATGCTTGATGTCTTCTTCTGATATCTGTAAAAGAAATCGCACAACATTTATCAGTACAAATGGTACTGAGTAAGTCAACCCCCACCACACCAAGTGATGGGTTTTAAAAAGGGATTGACTCATTTAAAATACAATTTAAATTTAATTTAGTACAATATGATACTTGATAAAAGACACGCTTTGAATTTAAAAATATAAGCAATACTTCACCACAAGAATATTTGTTTTTCCATTGGCCTAGAAAGAGGACACCACATAATGTATTTCTCGATTGCAAAGCAATCTCTTCAGTATTTCTCGATTGCAAAGCAATCTCTACGATATTTCTCGATTGCGAGGCAATCTCTACACAGATGCAATGCAGCGGACTCATACACAGACACACTCCGGAGCCTTAGGCAACCCATACGGATCCACCTAAGAGTGTAGACTCATACATGCATAATATTTCAATTGCCGTCATGGCATTGCCGTCATAGCAAGAGGGGGCGGCTTTTACAGCACACGCCAAGTGCACATATACCCTCCAATATCTCAGGTGGCATCAAACTCAATCTAGTCTAATGGTTTAAAAATAAACTTTTTATTTAATTTAAAATTTTAACTTTTTCAAATATTCTTATTTCATTTCTCAAATCTCATGAATATCCAAACAACGCATATTTCAAAGATCTCTCAACTCATGGATCCCCATGAGCAATATTTTAATTTCACGGATATTCATATTTCTAAAATACTCACTTGTCAAAATTAAATTTTCTATATATTTATAAAAACATATTTTTCTCTTGGCATTGCCAAAATATACTTCAAGTGATTTTATCGTAAAATCATTTATCCTAAAATCCATGGTCATAGCCAATGTACTCATATGTTCATAAAATCGTTTTTCATATATTTTAAAAATATCATGCTTTCACAGCATAAAAATATACATAGAGTTTTCTTAAAATATCATGGACTCATTTATATATCTTCAGAATATAGGACATTATAATCCACGAGAAGATTTGTTAAATGATACACAACCAACATACTTTATTTCACCAGCAATTCAAAATATTAGTTCTACATACGCAGCAGAAAGTTTGATCTAATTTAAAAATGTGAACGAAAGGCGATTGCTATGAAAATTGGACTGTACATAGCCAAGACATAGAGGATTATGGTTCATGAAGAACGTTTTTCAGAATAAGCAACCGAAATGGTCCAAAAAGATGGATTTTTTTGCAGAGAATAAAAACTGTCAGATTTGCAAATTGAGTGAGGATGATGGATTTCGAATTTATACACTTAAAAACCAAGGATTGGGATCTCCAAAACATGATATAATGAGAGTTAACTTACATCTCGATTGTTGGAGGATTTCAAAAGTGATGCCTGTTACCATCCTTGAGAATCACACAGGAATGCCAGACCTACTACAGATTCGGCGAGTGACGTCGGGAGTTTAGATTGGATTCTAAATAACAATCCGACTTATGATATTGAATAGAAATAATCATACCTACTGTATAGTCTTCTATGCATGGGAAAACTGAACCACAATTCCGGAAGTTCACTCTAGTGACTGCCACCTTGAACACAGGAAGGATAGATCCGAATCTTATAATCTTGATACCAATCGGGGCTGACGAAGAGAGGTAAAATGGAGTTATACTTACTAGAATTCGGAATTCGGAAATCTGGAGGACTTGGAACTAGGTCTGCCCGCTCACACACTATCAGATTTCTACCCAAAGGGGATGATAAGGCGTAGAGTGTTTGACTGAAATAATGAATGGGTTTCTTATCTACAGCAACGGTTGCAGTCCTCTAATGAATTCTCATTATTTGGTATAATTAGGGGGAAACAATTCGGCAGAAACGCTCAAGGGAATGAGCTGATACGTTGTAAACATCGATGAGAATAATTATCATTAAGTTGCTGTGAGCATAACAGCTTTCAAATGATTTCTATAAGATCCATTCCCACTCCTTGACTCACGGCTCCACTCATTAAGTAGTCTAGATTTTGCTGAAACATAGTATTACCATTCCTAACCATTACTAATACCAATTCTTACTTGTGGGTCCCAATTATAATTTCCTAATAATAATAATAATAATAATAATAATAATAATAATAATAATAATAGTAGTAGTAGTAGTAGTAGTATGAGTAGTAGGGATGGTAACAAATGATGAGAATTGAATTGAGTGGATATTAATAGCTAATTATATAAACTGAAACCAATGGAAATGTTATCAAGTAATGGGAAGAGTGGTCATATAAAATAGATTTAGCAATATATATACAATGGTCTTTAATTAATTATAAATTGGAACATTAAAACTATTGACAATAAATTGGTCTAGTAAGAATATGATAACACAATCATCTATTCAATATATCTTATTGGTAGAATAATAATTATAATATTGATAAAAAGGAAAATAAGCAATAGTAAAAATAATACATTTTTAAATATGGAATTATGGGGTATTACAATCCACCCCGTTTAAAAATCAACTTCATCCCCGAAGTTGCGTATCATATTAAGGTTGCTTGTGACCTTATGAACAAATTCTCGGCTGTTACAATCTACCCTCCTTAAAAATCAACTTCGTCCTCGAAGTTGTGTAGTTCAAATGGTTCTAAGGTATAGCATTCTTCGGACAATGGTTAAACATGGTACCCTTGCCATGTGCATTAGCTTAGTTGTCATGGTTCTGATCCAACTTAATCTTCAAAACTTTGTTCTCAATCCAAAGGTCCAAGTGCAACCAAAACTCATATACTATGCTAGGTTGCTCGATAGGTCATAACATAGTGTCTAGGGGAAGAGCTACATAATAGGAACGAGAAAGGCAGAAAATAGATAAGTGCAGAATGATGGATATAAATAATAATATAGACAAGGAAAATAAAATTTCAATCCTCCTCAAGGATCTATTGAATTTCTTATCAGCATAACAAGTCCAGAATAATTCTACGAGATAATATCGGGCAAAGAGGAGAGACGAACTTGCTAAGTATATCGGAGGCGAGAAAGATCTAAGACTAAGGCAATCTAAGAAACATGTTCTACAAACAATAATAACAATGCATGAGATGTATGCATATGAATCCCCCGAAAAATTTTCATGCAATTGTTTAAAATATATCATAATAAAGCGTTTTTTTTTTATTATTTTCCATGGAGTTTTATAAATATTTTCCATGGAAATAATATTTAAAAACAATTCTTTAAAAGTTTTTGGGCCTCTATAACGGGCCGAAAATAAGTAATTTAAAAAATATTCTTTTCCATGCTCTGATACCACTCTGTAACACCCCGGTTTTGGTAACCCAGGCCAGGATGTCACCGCCACACCTTCCAAGCAAGACGCGAACCATTTCGAGCTCACTTGAAAGATGCAAGGCTAAGTTGTACCAAAATTTTAAAATAAAATCCACTAAAAAATATATCCCGGAATAAAATAAATTTTCGATGGTTTGTTTAAGTAATCTTCTTTGCGCTTGCGGAAAATAAAATAAAATAAAATAAGGAAATCACATGTCCAGAAATAATAAATATTTTAAATGTGCGACATGTCTTTGATAAAATATTTTCCCTTCCCGATGCATATGCTTGATGTCTTCTTCTGATATCTGTAAAAGAAATCGCACAACATTTATCAGTACAAATGGTACTGAGTAAGTCAACCCCCACCACACCAAGTGATGGGTTTTAAAAAGGGATTGACTCATTTAAAATACAATTTAAATTTAATTTAGTACAATATGATACTTGATAAAAGACACGCTTTGAATTTAAAAATATAAGCAATACTTCACCACAAGAATATTTGTTTTTCCATTGGCCTAGAAAGAGGACACCACATAATGTATTTCTCGATTGCAAAGCAATCTCTTCAGTATTTCTCGATTGCAAAGCAATCTCTACGATATTTCTCGATTGCGAGGCAATCTCTACACAGATGCAATGCAGCGGACTCATACACAGACACACTCCGGAGCCTTAGGCAACCCATACGGATCCACCTAAGAGTGTAGACTCATACATGCATAATATTTCAATTGCCGTCATGGCATTGCCGTCATAGCAAGAGGGGGCGGCTTTTACAGCACACGCCAAGTGCACATATACCCTCCAATATCTCAGGTGGCATCAAACTCAATCTAGTCTAATGGTTTAAAAATAAACTTTTTATTTAATTTAAAATTTTAACTTTTTCAAATATTCTTATTTCATTTCTCAAATCTCATGAATATCCAAACAACGCATATTTCAAAGATCTCTCAACTCATGGATCCCCATGAGCAATATTTTAATTTCACGGATATTCATATTTCTAAAATACTCACTTGTCAAAATTAAATTTTCTATATATTTATAAAAACATATTTTTCTCTTGGCATTGCCAAAATATACTTCAAGTGATTTTATCGTAAAATCATTTATCCTAAAATCCATGGTCATAGCCAATGTACTCATATGTTCATAAAATCGTTTTTCATATATTTTAAAAATATCATGCTTTCACAGCATAAAAATATACATAGAGTTTTCTTAAAATATCATGGACTCATTTATATATCTTCAGAATATAGGACATTATAATCCACGAGAAGATTTGTTAAATGATACACAACCAACATACTTTATTTCACCAGCAATTCAAAATATTAGTTCTACATACGCAGCAGAAAGTTTGATCTAATTTAAAAATGTGAACGAAAGGCGATTGCTATGAAAATTGGACTGTACATAGCCAAGACATAGAGGATTATGGTTCATGAAGAACGTTTTTCAAAATAAGCAACCGAAATGGTCCAAAAAGATGGATTTTTTTGCAGAGAATAAAAACTGTCAGATTTGCAAATTGAGTGAGGATGATGGATTTCGAATTTATACACTTAAAAACCAAGGATTGGGATCTCCAAAACATGATATAATGAGAGTTAACTTACATCTCGATTGTTGGAGGATTTCAAAAGTGATGCCTGTTACCATCCTTGAGAATCACACAGGAATGCCAGACCTACTACAGATTCGGCGAGTGACGTCGGGAGTTTAGATTGGATTCTAAATAACAATCCGACTTATGATATTGAATAGAAATAATCATACCTACTGTATAGTCTTCTATGCATGGGAAAACTGAACCACAATTCCGGAAGTTCACTCTAGTGACTGCCACCTTGAACACAGGAAGGATAGATCCGAATCTTATAATCTTGATACCAATCGGGGCTGACGAAGAGAGGTAAAATGGAGTTATACTTACTAGAATTCGGAATTCGGAAATCTGGAGGACTTGGAACTAGGTCTGCCCGCTCACACACTATCAGATTTCTACCCAAAGGGGATGATAAGGCGTAGAGTGTTTGACTGAAATAATGAATGGGTTTCTTATCTACAGTAACGGTTGCAGTCCTCTAATGAATTCTCATTATTTGGTATAATTAGGGGGAAACAATTCGGCAGAAACGCTCAAGGGAATGAGCTGATACGTTGTAAACATCGATGAGAATAATTATCATTAAGTTGCTGTGAGCATAACAGCTTTCAAATGATTTCTATAAGATCCATTCCCACTCCTTGACTCACGGCTCCACTCATTAAGTAGTCTAGATTTTGCTGAAACATAGTATTACCATTCCTAACCATTACTAATACCAATTCTTACTTGTGGGTCCCAATTATAATTTCCTAATAATAATAATAATAATAATAATAATAATAATAATAATAATAATAATAGTAGTAGTAGTAGTAGTAGTATGAGTAGTAGGGATGGTAACAAATGATGAGAATTGAATTGAGTGGATATTAATAGCTAATTATATAAACTGAAACCAATGGAAATGTTATCAAGTAATGGGAAGAGTGGTCATATAAAATAGATTTAGCAATATATATACAATGGTCTTTAATTAATTATAAATTGGAACATTAAAACTATTGACAATAAATTGGTCTAGTAAGAATATGATAACACAATCATCTATTCAATATATCTTATTGGTAGAATAATAATTATAATATTGATAAAAAGGAAAATAAGCAATAGTAAAAATAATACATTTTTAAATATGGAATTATGGGGTATTACAATCCACCCCGTTTAAAAATCAACTTCATCCCCGAAGTTGCGTATCATATTAAGGTTGCTTGTGACCTTATGAACAAATTCTCGGCTGTTACAGATGAAGGTTGCCAAGCCTACAAGACTCCACAATCCTTAAGATATGCTCACTATGTGGGAGAACTTTGAAGAATAAAATGGGTAGTGAATTTGGCTAATGAGATGGATGAGATTGGTGTGTTTGAAGGCTAGAAACTCCCTCTATTTATAGGCTATGATTTGAACAATTGAACATGACACATTGTGAGAGTGATTACAACCTCACCAATCATCCAATTAAGTGTGTCTTGAGCAATAATGGTTAGAGTATTTGTATCCACTCATTTGGTCCTTATAGCCTAACAAAGAGGCTAATAATTTGGGAGGCTATTAATTTTGTCCATCATGTTGTCTATTAACATAATGGTTTGCCTATTATGGAGGCTATTAATCTTGGTGGGTTCAAGAGATAATTGATCACCTTTCTTTGCTAGCCATTCATCCAAGACACTTGTTAATCATGTTGATTTTTTATCTATTTGTTTAGGAAGAAAATTTCTTGCAATTGCTTTTAACCTTATATTTGTGTAAGTAGTGTATCATGAAAATGATTGAAGTATTAGCTTGTCTAGAAAAATCATTATTCTTGCCATTATTTAGTGGCATGCATTTATACTCAATGAGTTGGATATGATAATATAATATTTATTTATTTATTTCAAGTATTGTATTTATATTAATGTGCTTTCAAAAAGATAATAATAATATACTTGCATGGTTTTATTTTATTCATAACAATACTCAAACCACAAAGTCTTCATGTCATCATCAAATAAAAATTATAATCTATGAATATATTTTCTTATATATAAAAGTTAATTCTCATAGATTCACATAAAAACTCATACTTTTATTTTTATAAAAATTTATTCCATAATGAATATCAAAGTACTTAAAATATTCACATACTATCCTCATAATAATTTTCAAGACCAATGTGTATATATATAAAAACTTATATATATAATTTAAACAATAGATTTAAAAAAATATTCCATAAACTATATAATTCTATTACCCTTGATTTTGAAATTCATATTTCTTTTGGAAAAGACAAATTTACATATATAGTTTTACAAGTGTTGTTTTGTAGAAAAAATCAATATACTAATTCATAAAGCAAGTGTTTAAATATTTAATAAAAGTCTACTTAATGAATTAAAATTATTTTGGGTAATTTCTATGGTATTACAGACACTTGTTAATCATGTTGATTTTTCATCTATTTGTTTAGGAAGAAAATTTCTTGCAATTGCTTTTAACCTTATATTTGTGTAAGTAGTGTATCATGAAAATGATTGAAGTATTAGCTTGTCTAGAAAAATCATTATTCTTGCCATTATTTAGTGGCATGCCTTTATACTCAATGAGTTGGATATGATAATATAATATTTATTTTTTTATTTCAAGTATTGT
The DNA here is from genome assembly GCA_030278955.1 of Hygrophila difformis. NCBI lineage: Eukaryota > Viridiplantae > Streptophyta > Magnoliopsida > Lamiales > Acanthaceae > Hygrophila > Hygrophila difformis. The sequence continues at coordinate 22,816,477 of JAOANR010000015.1, read as the reverse complement.
ATTTATATTAATGTGCTTTCAAAAAGATAATAATAATATACTTGCATGGTTTTATTTTATTCACAACAATACTCATACCACAAAGTCTTCATGTCATCATCAAATAAAAATTATAGTCTATGAATATATTTTCTTCTATATAAAAGTCAATACTCATATATTCACATAAAAACTCATATTTTTATTTTTATAAAAATTTACTCCATAATGAATATAAAAATACTTAAAATATTCACATACTATCCTCATAATAATTTTCAAGACCAATGTGTATATATATAAAAACTTATATAATTTAAAAAATAGATTTAAAAAAATTCCATAAACTATATAATTCTATTACCCATGATATTGAAATTCATATTTCTTTTGGAAAAGATAAATTTACATATATAGTTTTTCAAGTGTTGTTTTGTAGAAAAATCAATATACTAATTCTTTAAGCAAGTGATTAAATATTTAATAAAAGTCTCTTTAGTGAATTACAATTATTTCGGGTAATTTATATGGTATTACAATTTCATACAAGTTTTCCTCTATATTTTTGTGTCTTAATTACTATCTCTAATTTAAATATTGCTTACACTATTCTTTGGGATACCACTTAAAAAAAATTTTGAATCCGCCACTGATCACCTTGGTCCTTGCCAAATTCCTCGCCAATTTCCTTTCCAAAGTCCTTGCTCCCCGAGCAACGAATTGCTCGAAGAATGATGGGAGGCGACCAACATGTAGGCAGCAACGACATGTTTTCGTTGCCTATGAACATTTTTTATTTCAGCTTATTATGGGCAAAAAGTTGGCTTCAAAATAATTTTGACAAACTTATTGCTAACGTATACGTTAACAGCTAACATCTAATTGTCAATGCCAACATGCATGCCTTGTATCTATGGTTTAAATTCCGATGGAAAAGTGAAATTACTACTAAACTATACTCCCTCCGTCCCATTAAAAGTAGCCACTATTCCTTTCTGGGTTGTCCCATTAAAAGTGGCCACTTTCCCTTTTAAGTAAATTAGATTAACATAAACATGATTAAAAACCCCATAATAATGACAGTTGTACTTTCTGCACAAAGTCCCTATATATGTTTAACAATTAATATCTCAAAATGGGTATAAATAAAAATTATATAAAATATATATTCTAAAACTATACGATTAGACGATTCCAACAAGATCACACTTGACTATTTTTGTCTTTCTACATCATTACGATAACATTAAGTCAAAGTTAAATAATAAATATGGTTAAAAATCAAATGTAACCATTATAAATTAGATGGATGAATTAGTCAAATTTATTCACACCACTTTAACTACTAAATCCCACTACCTAAATTCCCGTGCCCAAAAGAAAGGGGCCACTTATATTGGGACAGAGGGAGTATCATTTAGTGAAATCACCACATTTTTTTGGTTAGATGATCTTGGAAAAATTAATAAAATGATCCATTAAGTTTTCAAATTCAACAAAATAGTCCTCTTCGTTTCAATTGGAGAAATTAGTCCTCCAAGTCTCATATTTTCTTCAATTTGATCCTTTTGACATAACAAACACAATTAACAATTAATGAAGAATGATTAGCTTAATTAATATGGATCTCACAGCTATTAATTAAAGGTCAAATTACAATCCATAACCCACAACCATCTATCCAAACCCATTTTATTAAAAGAGAATTCACATTCATTCTCTGATAGAAGAACAGTGCCAAGCTCGACAGACATTGGCGCCGACTACACCCAGCAAACCATGTTCGACGCCACCTCCTTTATGTGGGGGACATTCGCTGCCAATAATCAAATCAATATTGTTAGCGCTAGGTACAAACACATATCTATTATACTATATAAGAGGGAGAGCTCAATAGCTCCCACTTGAATCTTGATTCTGACCCTTGGATCAAAAGTTCAAATTCAATTTGTGGCCGTTGGATCAAATAGTCTCTCAATTGAATTTGGTCTCTCAATCGTCTCTCAATTTCATTTGCTTTCAATTCCGTCTTTCGTAGCGCCAAGAGCTCTAGGGTTGGGAATTCCAAATCCCCAAATTCAATTGCTGTGTACGCCATTAAAATACGACATTTTTCTTCTCTCTGTGCTTCCCGCTTGCAGGTCTTCCATGTTCTATACCTTAAATCCCTAATTCTCGCACCCCTGGTTGAGAATTTCTCTTCGGATTCAGTTGGGGTTTCAATTTGGCTTCATTTTCATCGATCTAAAGAGTTCTTTTTAGATTTGTTGCACTTTGTTCCACCGCCCTCCGTTGTGCTCGCCTTCGCCGCCGCCGCTCCATTCCTCGCCGAAGCACATCGCCACTGTCCTTGTGGCAACGCGGCGCTAGCCCAGCGATGCAGCTGCCCCTCCCGCACCGCAATCCCTAGCATCTCGGTTCGTTGCTTGCTGCCTCTTGCCCGCGCCGCGCCGGCTCTACGCATCCGCGACCACCACCGCCATTTCTCTATCCCACCTGTTAGGTCCGTTTGCGTGGATAACCAATTAAGTAGTCCTGAAAACTAGTTCAAGCACCTTTCGTGGACACGTTAAACAGTTTATGAAATACAGCAGCGGAAAGTAAATAAACTGTGAAAATAAAGAACTCAAGGTTTGTTGACCCAGTTCGGCACAAGCCTACATCTGGGGGATACCAATCCAGGAGATTCACTAATTGTTTTGATTTGATCCTCGATCTCAACAATAGTGAATTGTTTCGCCCAACTCCAATCACCAAGTGGACTGAATTGTCAAACCAAGACACTCCCCCTGTCTTGGTGAAGATCTCCCCGACCTTGCTTCAATCCCTTGAAGGCTCCTCCTTCAAGTTTGCCCTTGGTCGAAACCTGTTGGCTACTCTCCTTGATCTTTTCAATTAAGCACTTGAGTTTGACGCTTTCCTCGAAACCCTTGATTGAATATGTCAACTTCAATCAAGCTCTTAGTAACACTGTCGATCAATCCACCCGAGGAAGTGTTGATCGAATTTCTTCCTTCGAAATGATAACTCGCGAACACTGAAGGAGTATGATTCTCTTCTTCACAATTTCTTCTCAATTACTCAAATGTGTAAGTCAATTCGTCAGCGTACCAATCCACTTCTTGGCCGCCTTATTTAAAGAGAATCATCTTGACTCTATTCTAATGTAGGAGATCTTCTTTCCATAAATGCGCGGATCCTTAGAATAGAGTTGCCCGTATTAAAAGATTGTAGTTTCCATAGTTCCTGTGCAAGATCCGGGCATAAGATCAGCTAGCCGTTGTGGAATATTCGCCAGCTCTTCTTCCTTTGCATAGTTTGTCTGCTGTTGACGAGGTTGGTTCAACAAAGTAGTTCAGACATCGGTTGTGAACACATTTGCTCAAAACTGGTTCCCAACAATCTCCCCCTTTTTGGCAGAATATGGGCCAGTATAAGAGTTGATGCAACCGATGTCCAAACAATTGACACAAGAACAAAGATGTAGAAATACTTCCCATTGAGACCCAACCACCAATTACAATGATTCCCGGACATAAGACAAACTATACTAATGCTCCGTACAAGATAACCTATCACAAATTCTAGGAGCATTCACATCAAAAGCAAGCACATGGCAATAGTCATAAGATAAAACACGTAAGATCATAATTCAATTATTACAGGCCATTGTGCAGATGTTCAGCAAAAACAGTAGTTCACAAAAGTTGTTCAAACAAAACAAAAAAAAAAAACGTTACCCTTCTGCAGTAGAGACTTGCTTCCACCAGGCTTCCCTCCGTCAATTGTAGTGCATACCAGAGGAACCAATCGACGGCTACATCAACTTAACTCCCCCTCTGGCGCACATCTTGCCCAAAAAGGGCATGTTACTCAGACTCCTCAGAGGAGCCCTCATCAGAGTCACTGGACTCCTCAGCTGGATTGGTATCCAAATCCTGTTCATCATCAGACCAAACATCAGGAAGCTGTCTGAACAGCTTTTCAGCAGCTTGGACACGGCTATGCACTTGAGCCTCCAGCACTTTGAGATGAGTGATGTGGTCTGTGAGTTCATCGCGGAGCATGGAGAAGGCATCTTTAGCAGGGATCCTGCCTCCTGGTCCAGCCAAGTCTGGCTTCTTCTTTGCTAGGTTGGAGGAAAGTTTGAAGTCGGCAATGTCCTCAGGACGATCATGCTTGCTCCCAAGAATGTGAAGATGCTTCAGGTACTCGGATATGAGCCCAGGAAAGGGAAGAGTGGTGTTGTATTTCCTCTTGATTGTGCCCGCGAACGCCAGCATTTGTTCGAGCACAAGGGCTCCATAGTTGATCTCGTATTTCTGGTCTATGGCAAACAATAATTTACACATGCTTTTTGACACAACAGAATGGTTAGCAGTGGGCATGATGTTGTGTGCACATAATTTGTAAAGCAGTGAAAACTTTTGAGTGAGGATGTAACACCCCGGTTTTGGTAACCCAGGCCGGGATGCCACCGCCACACCTCCCTAGCAAGACACGGTTTCTCCGAGCTCACTAAAGAGATGCAAGGCTATGGTTTTTCAGAATTTAAAATATTCAAACAGCCCATTCATATATAATTTAAAAATAATACATCAAAGTTGCAGCGGAATTTAAATATAGGGCCGACATGGCCAAAACACGGGTTAAACAGGCCCGTTCATGCAAGTCGTAATTTAATGCAGGGATTTAAAATAAAGATTTCCCTTAATGTTCCCATGTATGCATATGACGATGCATATTCTTCGTACTCTGTAAGAAAAAGAGGATATATGGTTTGGGTCAACAAAAACGCACTGAGTAAGCTAACACATAGCATGGGTTAGGGGTTTCAAAGCCTTTAATTAAATTTAATAAAAACATTTCTTGTAGGTAATGATTTGCAAGGCATAACTAAATAAATACTTAAAAATATTAGATATTTTGTTCTCCCGTTACATAACCATTTCAACAATATTTAATTTAGCCGGCAATCCGGCGGCCGCAGCCAATTTCAAAAGTATCATTTAGCCGGTGATCCGGCGGCCTCAGCCAATATCAATAGTATCATTTCTCAAAATATTTTTCGTTTCTTTTATAGTTCACCATTCACCAGGGCTCTTGTGACCGCAATCCTCATAACCAATATTTTTCGCAGGAAACATTCAATCGCCCTTGGGGAATCTAACCCGCAAGAACTCAATACATCCTGGGGAATCTAACCCGCAGGAAAACATACAATCGCCCTTGGGGAATCTAACCCGCAAGAACTCAAATACATCATTGGGAATCAAACCCGCATGAATCATATTGATAACGTCAAACTTGGTCACAAGTCCCCAATGTTTCAAAAGAATTCTTTTAAAGAAAATGTTTTTATTTGGTGTAACGGGATTTTTCAAAAATATAGCTTTATCGTAATTCCAACGTCTCGATCGTTGTTTAAAAGATTTCAAAAATCGATCGATGTCACAGTTTGCGCCTTTTTGGTTTAAAAATCCATTTCTTAGGCGATTGTTCTGAAATTTGTACAGCAACTCAAAAACATCCCAATAAACAACTTTCATGTTTTAAGTTTTTCGGAAAAACGATGGGAAGCATGTCAAAAAATCAAGTCTTCTACAGAATCAAAAAGCTGTCAGGATTCAGGTTTGACAACGTTAAAAGATTCGACCTTTTTATCATATCAAATGGACTCCAAAAATTCTGAAATTTTACAGAGACATACTAGACATGATTTCCAACAACTTTTGTTTAGATCATGAAGATTGATTCGGCCTAGAAATGATAGGAATAAGCTCATCAAGATTGGTTATGAAATCTGTCATCCTTTGACAATTCTTAAAAACGCAGAATATGTTCGATACGATTTGGGGTATCAAAACTTGATGAAAATCTTTGAAATTTTTACACAATATAGCTTATGATCTTTGGATCAAAATCTTAGTTTTGAGTTTTCAGGTTTGAACACTCGAAGTAAGAGTTTTGCTCGTCGAGTTTGATTATGAAATCTGTCAAGGTTCTTGACATCGGTTCTAACGCAGATCGGATCGGCTCGAGTTCGGAGGTTCAAATCTCAACGAAAAATTCAAAAAAACTTGCAGTAGTATTCCAAACTCATAGATCTACAATTCTTATGTTCAACTCCTATCCTAGATCGGTCTAGATCTAAGGTAAAAATAACCAACAAGTTCGAACGAAAATTCTGTCAAGGATTCTAAGATCCAGATTTGATACTCTTCGGTTTTGGGTTGGTTTCAGGTTTCAAATCATCATGAAAAATTCTAAAATTTTTACAGAAGCTAAACCAAAGTCTTAGGAACACTTTTCATGTTTTGAGTTTTATTGTTTGAGCAGCTTTAGAGGTTCGAAAAATTCATACGAAAACGCTGCGTTGAGGGTTTCTCTTGTTGACAGATTTTTATGAATTTTCTTGAGTTGGATCTCTATGTTTGGTTGCATTTTAAGTCACCCAAAACCATAGTAAGGTTAACTTACAGTGGGGATGATGTCTAGGAAGTCACGGGGTCGTCCGGAATCCACAGGATGTCACGAACGAATCTCTTCCACCCGATTTATTCTTCCCTTGGCTCCGATTTGTGTTTGAATACGAAGATTCGTAAGTTAGGATGATGTTTATGATCTTAAAATCATAAGGATACTTGATTAACATCTTACCAACAATCCAAAGCCTGCAATCCTTGATCTACACACTTCCTTGGTTGGATTTGGTTGCCGGAAACTCGTCGGAAAGTCGCCGGAAGTTCGTCGGAAGAGTGTTTGGCTTTGGGAGAGTTTTGGGAGAGTTTTGGATGAAACCTTGGGGTGTTGATGACTGAAATGAGGTGTTAGGGACACCTAATAACGTCCAAAACATGCCTCCCCCGTGATCAAGCAAGATTCCCGCGTTGGGGCCAAGGAATATGGCAAGAAAGTCGCCAAAACGCGACAAACGGCTACTGCTGTCATGGCGGCGCGGTGGCGGCGCGCTTTTCCCCTAAAGAGCGCGCGGAGGGCGCGCCAAACACGCCTGGACTTCGGTCCGGGCGGGGTCGTGCGATCCGTCGTGCTTTTCCTCCTCTCTTTCGGACTTCTGTCCTCCTACGTTTTCGGGCTCGATTTTTCGGGTCATTCTCGGGTCATAAATTCTTATCTTAAATTTATCTCGACTCAAATGAATCTCATGTTTGAGATCTTAAGTCCGTCGGTCTCGGGTTCGTCGACTTCCAATTCGTCGTCTTTTGATTCCCGTGCAATAACTTGTTTTATTAAATTTCTTCCGACTTCACGGGTTCTTGGAATTAAAATTCTTTTCCTTATTGAATTTAATTCCAATTATTTTTACTCAATTCATGGAATGTCTTCGGGCTTCCTTTCCCTCTTTTATTCCATTTTGAATTTAAATCTATCGGCGTTTCATCTCCGAGCAATAATTTATCGTGATAAATTATTTTCTTCTTCTCGGATATATTTCAACATTGATCGGAATAAATTTTATTCCTTTGGGCGTTGATAAAAATTCGGGGTATTACATCCTACCCCCCTTAAGAATCAACTTCGTCCCCGAAGTTGCGCCCTCACTTTCTTTTGGGCTCAATTTAATGTTGGGGTATTTCCATCTACTTTCCTTAAGGATAAACGTCTTTCACAAGAAATTAATTCCATTCCTTTGAATGTGAATTAAATTTCTCGGGTGTTACAGAGGACACCAGCACTTAACCCTTTTCCTTGGAATTTCCTCCCTTCTACTCCAGTGAGAGTCTCAGCAATAGTATTCATGGGGAACTTTGCACTTCGAGAATAAACAGATTTCAGATGAGTTCGAGGTACCTTGAGAAAGCGGTTCAGTGCTCGAGCTTTGAGTTCAAACAGTTGGCCATGTGCATAACTGAGTTCGAACCAGGGGCTTTTGGAGTTCAGGACTTCAGAGCTCAGGTTTGCATAGAAATGCCTAACTAGCTGTCCCTTGTATTGCTTGATCTCCGTTCCCCGGAATAAAAGAGATCTGTCCTCCAGGTATTTGTGCCATCCCATTTCCTCATATCGCACAGCTGCAAATCTGATTTCAGGGTGCACCTTCATCTTTTCCAGAACTGTTGAGAAGTATTGTTCGGACACTACATAGTAGAAGGCCGTGGATATTGCATTTTCAGCATCAATGATCTCTGGCTCATGTTCTTCAGACGAGGACAGGACAATCTTTCTCTTCTTGGATCCAGTTGCCTTGGAAGACTCTTCAGGTTCAGATCGAGTCCGCTTTTTGGGTTCAGACTCCTGCGGTGAACTCCTTGCAGGTGGAGTTGGCTCTCTGATTTCTGGCTGGGTCACTATTTTCTGCATAGTGACTGGTTCAGTAATGACTTCGACTCGTTCTTCAGATTCTTCCTCTTCGGAGCTTTCTTCATCGGATTCTTCAGCCTCGCTTTGAGTGTCTTGAGACCCCAACTCTTCGGACTGGTTGTCAGTGGGATTCTCCCCCTCAAGTGGTTCCTGGGCCTCAGTTTGAGGGTGCTCAGAGTCTCCTCCGGACTCATCATCCTGGTCGTCATCCGAGTCTGATGAATTTTCATCCTTTTCGTCTTCTCCCTGTTCAATTTCAGTTTGAACTGTTTCTTTGACAGGTACAGTCTCTTCAGGTTCTGGTCTCAACATATGCTTTCGCTTTTGACTGGCAGTCCAGGCAATTTCTTCAGTGATCAGGTTCATAGCATAGTCTCTTTCATCATCACTTATGTCGATCATTGATTCATCTCCAGAGCTTTCATCAGCATCCTCTTGAACATAGTCTGAGTCGAGTTCTTCCTCATCAAGGTGTTCAGTGCCTGGTTCGGACGCCTTTGGTGCACTGGTTTGGGTTGCTGTAGTAGTGATCTGCAGGGGCTCTTCAGGGGTTGATTCAACAGTGGAGACTGGTGCTGGATTGGTAGGAACACTTGGCACAGATGCTACCTTCTTCGCAGGGGTTTTCTTCTTTGGCCTTTCAGTGGACACCTTTGGTGCATCTTTTGATGCAAGTTCAGCGGGCTTGATTGACACTCCTGTCTCTGTTACATTGCCAGCCCCCAAGTTGGGCAGGTCAGCTAAGATAGCATCGATGGGTTCTAGTGCCATGGCCAGGTCTGCTTCAACACGTTCACTGGTCGAAGCATTCTTCCTTGCAACCGCCTTCTCACGAGTCTTTGAAGTGGAAACTGCCTTTCCTTTAGCTTTCGGAACCTCTGCTTCTTTTAGCTTCAATGCTTTGGCTCCGGCTACTTCTGTTCGAATGTCGAGAGGGTCTTGAACAACGCCAGTGGTTCCCTTTTCTCCGGCAGTGGATGGTGAAGAAGAAGGGAATGGAACAGCAACCAAAGATGGTGTCTCCGAGATGGTTTGCTCCATGATGGCTTTCTGAACAGATTTGGCACGCCCTTTCGCACTGGATTCCTCAGGGGATATGGCTTTCTTGCTTCCTGCGGTTGATGAGGGAGTAGGGCCTTGAGTTTTGGAGCTCTGGCTTCCTCTTGTCTTCACCATGGTTTCTGAAAAGAAAGGCTTTTGACAAGAACAAGTGAAGAGGGATGTGTGTTTTAGAGAGAAAACTAGAGAGTATTTGAGGTCGAGAGAGGGTGAATGCAAAAGGAAATCTGATCACTATCAAGTTTTATGGAGGAAGTAAACAATTTCCCTTAATTTAAAATATGGTAAGAAGATCACAACTTCCCATAACTATAATCATCACGTTTTTGAATGGGGATATGCAAATAACCGTTCCCGCCTTGGCTCTTGACAGTTTGGGCTGTCACATCAATTTTGAATTTTGAAATTTTGAAGAATACCTTCCTTAGTAAAGAGATCCTGCAAATTATACTAAACAAGCTAGTTAGGATAACATAATTAAGGTAATAAAATATAAAATTACACAAAGTATGGAAATTGCAAAAATAAAAGCTTATTCCACAATTTTCGCGATTTTTATGTGATTGTGCATAGGCCAAGATTTCTTCTCAATTTTTCAAATCTCTCTCGATCAAGTGCCTTAGTGAAGATATCTGCATGTTGCTCAGTAGTTCCGACATGTTGTATGGACACTATTCCTTCTTCAACAAGATCCCTTATGAAGTGGTGTCTAAGGTCAATGTGCTTGGTTCTCCCATGTTGAACTGGATTCTTTGAGATGTTGATCGCGCTCATGTTGTCACATAGTATAGTGAGGACTTCTTGATCAATACCATAGTCGAGCATCATTTGCTTCATCCATAGCAATTGTGCACAACAACTTCCAGCTGCAATGTATTCAGCTTCGGCAGTTGATAGGGAAATGGAACTTTGTTTCTTGCTATACCAACTAACTAGGTTGGTTCCAATGTAAAAGCATCCTCCGGTTGTGCTTTTTCGATCATCCGCATCACCTGCCCAATCTGCATCACTATAACCAAGTAATGAAAGATTAGACTCTTTAGAGTACCAAATACCAAGATCACTGGTTCCTGAGATATATTTGATCACTCGTTTGGCAGCCTTTAGGTGTGATTCCTTGGGGTCGGCTTGGTAACGAGCACAAACACCTACTGCATAGCTTATGTCTGGTCTACTTGCAGCTAGATATAGAAGGCTTCCGATGATGCTTCGATAGAGTTTCTGATCAACACTTTGACCACTAGGATCTTTGCTCATTTTGTCATTAGTCCCTATAGGCGTTCGAGCTGGTTTGCTGGACTCCATGCCAAACTTTTTAACAATGTTTCGGGCATACTTGGTTTGGCTTAGAAATATTCCATCTTTCTTCTGAGCAACCTGCAAACCAAGAAAGTAAGTTAGTTCTCCTACCATGCTCATTTCAAATTCCTTACCCATTATTTCGATGAACTGGTCTTTGAGCACATGGTGTGTTGATCCAAAAACAATGTCATCGACGTAGACTTGAGCAATGAGAATCCCTTTGTTCTCTCTTTTGATAAAGAGAGTCTTGTCCAAGCTCCCTCTTTCGAATCCATGTTCAAGTAGGTATTTGGAGAGCCTTCCGTACCAAGCCCTAGGAGCTTGTTTTAGCCCATAGAGTGCCTTGTTGAGCTTGTAGACATGTAGAGGATGATGGGGGTCTTCAAATCCTTTAGGCTGTTCTACGTATACTTCCTCATTCAGCCAGCCATTTAGGAAGGCACTTTTGACATCCATTTGAAACAGCTTGAATCCTAGCGAGCATGCGATCGATAGTAGTAGTCGGACAGCTTCAAGTCTTGCTACAGGTGCAAATGTTTCACTGAAGTCGACACCTTCGACTTGGGTGTAACCCTGAGCAACTAATCGAGCTTTGTTTCTAGTAATGTTCCCTTTTTCATCACTTTTGTTGCGAAAGATCCACTTGGTTCCGATTATGTTCTTGTCTTGAGGTCTTTCAACTAGGGTCCAGACTTCATTTCTTTCAAACTGGAGTAGTTCATCCTGCATAGCTCTTATCCAGTGTTCGTCTTGAAGTGCTTCTTCAACTCTTGAGGGTTCGATCCTTGAAGTATAGCAGTGCAAGCCTGCAAGCTCTTTAAAGTCGATCTTTTTCCCTCGGGTCTTTCTCCTTTCATTTACATCACCAATAATGTCTTCAGGGTCATGATGCTTGTGAATGCGTCCATTTAGGTCCTTTTGAGGTTCTGCTTCTCGTGACGAGGTGTCCATGCTTGGCGTTTGGACTCGTTTGGTGGACTGTTCATCAGTAGTGGGTGGAGTTGTGTTGTGCTGATCATCCTGACCACTGGGAGTTTCATCATCATGAGGAGGAACATCCTCTTTGCTGGTCACATCTTCTATGGTCACATTTGTGGACTCCAGTACTTTCCTTGTCTTAGGAAGATATACTCTATATGCACGACTTGTTGTAGAGTATCCCACAAATATTCCTTCATTGCTTTTTTCTTGGAACTTCCCAACATGTTCCCTGTCATTTAAAACAAAACATTTGCTACCAAAAATATGAAAGTAAGTAATTGAGGTCTTTTTACCGTTCCAAATCTCATATGGAGTCATAAGAGAGTTTGGCCTTAAGTAGACTCGGTTTATGGTGTAGCAAGCTGTGTTCACGGCTTCGGCCCAAAGGAATTCAGCCACTTTCTTTGAGTTGAGCATCACCCTAGACATTTCTTGTAGGGTTCGATTTCTTCTTTCAACTACTCCGTTTTGTTGAGGTGTTTTTGGCGCCGAATATTCATGCTTAATTCCATGTGTAGCACAGTATTCTTCAAAGGATTGATTTTCAAACTCTCGTCCATGATCACTTCGAATCCGTTTTACCTTGGTGTCCTTTTCAGTCATGAGTCGATTGCACAACTTTTCGAAGGCTTTGAATGTGTCGCCTTTTTCCCTGAGAAAATCTATCCAAGTGTACCTGGAGTAATCATCAATACATACAAAGATATATTTTTTACCTCCCAAGCTTTCAACTTCCATTGGACCTATAAGATCCATGTGTAGTAGGTCAAGACACTTGGTTGATCCAGGGAGTTCAGACAGTTTGTGTGAACTCCTGTGCTGTTTGTTCTTGGCACACTCGTTGCAGAGAACTACACTTGATTTATTGAATTGAGGAAGACCTTTGACTGCCCCGGTTCTGCTGAGTTTGATAAGATCTTTAAAGTTTAGATGTCCAAGCTTTTCATGCCATAAGGTGATGTGATCCTTACCTGCAGCTGCACCAAAATTGCAAGTTTGAACAAGATGATAGCAATTATTTTTCGAACGCAAACCTCTCATAATGCATTCTTGATCTTGATTGAGCACTTGACAATCTTTCTTGGTAAACTGCACCACAAGGTCCTCATCACACAATTGACTGATGCTTATCAAGTTAGCTTGGAGTCCATCGACAAAGAAGACAGGTGACAGTTCCTTCGAGCCATTGTTCTCAATGGTCCCTTGACCAATTAGGGCACCCCTTTTTCCATCTCCAAAAACAACGAATCCTCCATTAATTTCTTTGTAGTGTTTGAGCAGACTCCTTTCTCCTGTCATGTGTTTGGAACATCCACTGTCGAAGTACCACACTTTGTCTGCAGCATTCTTCTTTTGTGAAAGAAAGGCAACGTGACATTTGTTCTGAATTTTTGGAACCCATTCGCACTTGATGGAGATTAGCTTCATCTTGATTTTGTCATTTGGCCAGATGATGGGTTTCCCTGTCTGTAGATCTTTTACCAAAATTCCACAGTTTTTGGTTTTGTGGCCTTCAAGCTTGCAATAATCGCATCTGAGAGGGATTGGAGGTGGAGGTCTCCTTGTCCATTTGTTTCTTCCTACAGGATGGAACGAATTCTTGATAGTTCGGGGTTCACTTAGCATTCGTCCGGACACAAACTTGCTTTTCTTTTCTCCTCGTGAAGTTGAGGCTTGATATCCCAAGCCTTGTTTGTTGTTGCTCGGTCTTCCCATAGCAATTACATCATCTAACTTGGCTTTTCCTTTGTTTAGAGCCGCCAGAGTGCTTTCAGCCTTGGCAAGTTTCTCTTGAACTTCGGTGAGTTCTGTGTGAAGAGCGTCTTTCTTTCCAAGCATACTATAGTACCACAGTTTATAGTCAACTTTTTCAACCTCCAGTTCCTTGTTTTCTTTCTGAAGCTCAGCATTTTTCTCACGTAGTTCATTCACCAGTCCAGACAGCTCTGTGGACGCCTTTTCAAGTTCCTGATTTTTGCATGCGAGACTCTGGAGTTGTTCCTTTAGGCTTTCATTCTCGACATGTAATTCTACTGATTCAGCAATGGATATTTCCAGCTTCTCGAACGTTTCTTCGTAGAGATCATTGAGTTTACTGACGCTTTCATCTTGATTCCTGGCACGAGAGTGAACCATGTTAGAGGAAACCATATTGACTGAGTTGGGACTGATACCTGTTTCGGGCTCATCATCACTGTCCGAATCCCATGTGCCGACGAAGGCTACTCCATAGTTTACACCATGTTCATCAGACTCCTTCTCATCTTCAGAGTCACTAAATGTTACTTGATAGGATTTGGTGGACTCCTTTGGTCTGAGATTGGCACAGTCTTTTTTCATATGGCCTCTTCCCCCACATTCAAAGCATATGATCTCCTTGTCATCCTCAATCCTAGAAGGTTTTGGTTTATTTTTGTCGAGAGACTTCGAGCCTTTCTGAGTGGATTTAGAGTTTGATGTCCCGGCATCCTTCTTCATGGAGGAGTTGAATCTAGATCTACGGTTCTTGATGATCTGATTTAGCCTTTTGGACAACATGGCCAGTTCTTCTTCGTCACTGAAGTCATCCTGATTTTCCATGGAGAAATCTTCCTCACCCTTGGTCGTGGATTTGAATGCCACTGGTTTACTTTTGGTCCTGGGACAGTGATCCATTTCCCATGATTGTAGGATTCCCATTAGTTCATCAACCTGCAATTTATCAAAGTCCTTGTATAGCTCAAGTGCGGCGACCTTTGCATTGAACCTTTCCGGAAGCGTCCCAATGATTTTTCCTACAATGTCCTGTTGAGAATATACTTTGCCAAGCTGAAGAGCTTGGTTGGTTAGATCACGGATACGACCAATATATTGGCCGACAGACTCATTATCATCCATAGAAATCTTATGAAATTGTGCATCAAGAGTAATGATTCTAGATTTCTTTACCGGAGCCATACCCTCGTAGGTATTGGCTAAAGTAGTCCAGACATCGTATGCAATCTTACATCCAGCGATAAGTCGGTATTGATCTTTTGTGAGAGCATTGTGAATTGCATTCAGGGCTTTGGAGTTCTTTGAAGCGGCAAGCTTCTCAGCAGCAGTCCATTCACTCCTTGGTTTGATGGTTTTTACACCGTCTTCTTCTTTCACTGGTGGATGGTATTGGTTTTCTACTGCATCCCAAGCCCCTTCGTCCAGAGCAATGAGGAAAGCCTCCATTTGATCTTTCCAATATGCATAGTTTGATCCATCGAGCAATGGTGGTCTGGTTACAGATCCGCCTTGGTTTTCCATGCCTTTTGTCTGGATCTCGCTTTCCAAAGCGTGTGCGCTTTGATACCAATTGTTAGGTCCGTTTGCGTGGATAACCAATTAAGTAGTCCTGAAAACTAGTTCAAGCACCTTTCGTGGACACGTTAAACCATTTATGAAATAAAGCAGCGGAAAGTAAATAAACTGTGAAAATAAAGAACTCAAGGTTTGTTGACCCAGTTCGGCACAAGCCTACATCTGGGGGATACCAATCCAGGAGATTCACTAATTGTTTTGATTTGATCCTCGATCTCAACAATAGTGAATTGTTTCGCCCAACTCCAATCACCAAGTGGACTGAATTGTCAAACCAAGACACTCCCCCTGTCTTGGTGAAGATCTCCCCGACCTTGCTTCAATCCCTTGAAGGCTCCTCCTTCAAGTTTGCCCTTGGTCGAAACCTGTTGGCGACTCTCCTTGATCTTTTCAATTAAGCTCTTGAGTTTGACGCTTTCCTCGAAACCCTTGATTGAATATGTCAACTTCAATCAAGCTCTTAGTAACACTGTCGATCAATCCACCCGAGGAAGTGTTGATCGAATTTCTTCCTTCGAAATGATAACTCGCGAACACTGAAGGAGTATGATTCTCTTCTTCACAATTTCTTCTCAATTACTCAAATGTGTAAGTCAATTCGTCAGCGTACCAATCCACTTCTTGGCCGCCTTATTTAAAGAGAATCATCTTGACTCTATTCTAAGGTAGGAGATCTTCTTTCCATAAATGCGCGGATCCTTAGAATAGAGTTGCCCGTATTAAAAGATTGTAGTTTCCATACTTCCTGTGCAAGATCCGGGCATAAGATCAGCTAGCCGTTGTGGAATATTCGCCAGCTCTTCTTCCTTTGCATAGTTTGTCTGCTGTTGACGAGGTTGGTTCAACAAAGTAGTTCAGACATCGGTTGTGAACACATTTGCTCAAAACTGGTTCCCAACACCACCGCCTTCCTCCAGGGCGTTATCACCTCCGCCAGTAAGTCCACTCTTCATTTTTCCTTTGAAGTTCGGCTTCTCTCTGTAATCGCACATTGTCTCCTTCATTTTGCTTCAGGTTTAAAGAGGGCAGATGCAATTGTGCTCCAGTACGATTCCATTATGTCATTCTTTTGTGTATTGTATGTTATAATTTCGGTTCCATTCTTGTGATTTTAAAAATTCTGTCATTGGTGGATTATGCTGGTGTTGATTCTTTTCGATTGTTGCTTGTTATGGCTTCGGCTTTCATTCTCAAATGTTGTGTGGTTACTTTATCGCCGATTATTTTTTGGTCTCTCATGGATTCTTCTGTCGATTGCTATTTGTTTTATTGCCAATTTTTTAATCTTGATTGGGGATGGGAGAATGCTGTAGGGATTAGTGTTCACAGTTAAATAAGGATTTGGTGGGAATGGAATTGAGCTTCCATGTCTCTTCATTTCTCTTTTGTTGAGAATTTTGTAAGTCATGGTTGTGCAAGGGTTGTAGAAGTTAAATTCAGATAGGGTTGATGGGTTTTGGGTTGTTTATGTTGGCAATTTTTTTAGTAGATTCAGAAAGAGGGATACATTATGTTTGTGCTGCTTTATTGCTGATTTTTGTTCGCTTTGTACAGCTTATTTCATTGTCTATCATTGATTCTCTGTGATTTATTTTGTGCCGTTGAATTGAAGGTTTTATGGTATTTGTTAGGAGTTTCTGTTCTATGAATTCCTTTTGTGTTGTTTGCAGTTGATAGGGCTTTAGTTGAATTCTATTTTTTTTTTTTTGGAGGTTTATATGCTTGTGTAGCATGTAGGTGTGTGGTTTTTAGGGTGAACCTTTTAGTTTTTTTGGGGCGTATATGATTGTTGTTTACTGAAGGTTTTTAGTCATAACTGCCGCATTCAAAGCTAATTGATGAGAAGCAAATTGCGGACTCGGATGAATATTGTCTGTCTTTTTATTTTAGCGGTTTCCATCTAAATATCTAATCCTCATTGTTCGTGTCTACTTAAATTGCAATTTGTTGACTACATTATCTGTTGCATTCTACTGAATGTTGGTTTTTTTTATGGTTAAAATATTTATATGATTTGTGTTGTAGATCCTTATTGGAAATGTATGATCTTTACTTGGTTGGTCCAATTTCGAAAAGTATACTATTGAATTGGTTGATACACTGTTCGAATAGTGCTTGACGTTCTGTTGTTTTAACTGTAAAATTTCTCTTGGGTTTGTTTTGGCTTCATGATATTCTCTTGAAATTCGAATCTGAAATACCGTCAAATGTGGTTTGATCTAAATTTAGGTGCTAAATACCAAGAAAAATGAGTATATATTAATTCACTTCATCTCCTGCTAAAACTTGCTTTCTTGTGGGCTTACTCATGGTAAGTTTTCCTGCTAAAACTTGCTTGATAAAACTTGTTTTCTTGTGGGCTTACTCGTGCTAAGTTTTCCTGAAGTTTTTCCTAGATCATTACACCTGTTTAATTCCTTAGTGCATAGCCATTTATATATGCTCTACAGATTATAAGGTATGTATGTCAATAGTTTTTTATAAATTTTTTTTTTTAAATGACAGATGAGTGGGGACAATGCAGCTGCACAACAAGGCATTAATCAAGAATCCAGTATCCATGAGCCCTCAAGCACTACCCATGAGCCCTCTATGCTTGCTTGTCATTATACATCGGCCCTAGAATAGGTTTGTGAAACTAATATTTAAATTCTGCCCAATGTATTATATTGTTTCGATTCTCTTGATTCTATAGTTATATGGCTTCGGTCTTCCATTAATAGCTTTCCAAACTTTCAGTTTCTCATTCCTGCCCCTATATTTGAGTTGTGTCGTGCCCAACACTTTCCTACTTTAGCATTTTTAATAAGGTTTATGTATTTTCATGCTTTAAATGGTAGACCTTTGACACAGTGGAAACACACTCTGGTTCTGCCCGAAAACGTATTGTTGTGTTCTTTAAAATAGTTGTTTTGTTAAATCTCTCTTTATACGACTTCTCAGGAAATGGCTTGGCCGCTGCCAGATTCGTTGGAGTATGGACACTAAAGGTGCTGGAACCACTGATGAAAACTACTTTTGATTTTCACTTACTAATTTATGCTTGCGAAAATTATTGGCAAATTAAAGTTTTTATTACGCTGGTTAAGTTATTGGTCGAGAGGTGTTCTGTGTGCAAATTTTTTTCAGACATTTGATGTCGTCTTTGCATTTAGATGCATACCATGAATGCTTTCGGTTTAAAAATTCATTTTTAGTTTCTTAATGTTTGCAGAGGTCCTCTTCTTCATATAATTTCTGGATAAATGAATCATTTCTGGATCATTGTTTGCTAGACTTGAGGGAAATGCCCTTCACAAAATGTCTGCGCTGGTGTGTTGAATCATAAGAAATTTTATTCTGTTGGATTCTTGCTGATGTGCAATATCCGCGCTGCAGGTCACTCGAAGTCGAACCTTTTTTGCTTATCTTCGGAAGTTTCCCTATTTGATCATTCGAAGAGTATCACGGCATTTTTTGTTGCAGTTCTTAAGTCAAATTGATGGCTTCTTGCCTGAAAGCGGTTGTTCAGGTAACTTGTTTAACGTGAAGCTTTTAATTGGACAGTGATTACTTTTTTTCTTAAAGGATTCAATGCCCTTATTCTGAAGGAAATAATTGAAGCATTAAAAAATTTGTGCAAATTAGATGTGGTTACTACCTCAGTTTTGGATTTGTTTGAAGTTGTGGATCGGAGGCCGAAGCTTGTGGTTGGCGATAAGCCTGATAAGCTGCATGTTGCCCCTCCTGGTATTTTCGGAATTTTTTATTCCTCTTGCACTTTTCCTTTTTTTTTTTTAAGAATGCACATTAATAGTCGATCTCAAATTTCTTGATTCGGAGTTGAGATTAAAAATTATTTCCTGAATCATAATTTGGCCAGAGCTCCACCATTTCCAACTTTTGGTCAATTTCTATATCCAATATGTGATGCGTATATATCACGGATGGCTGATTACATTTAAATTGTGAACCGTTTGGATTGATGATTCAACATTACTCTAGAATTCAAGATCATAAAGGTTATCAGCTTCCCTTTTTCAGAAACTCTGAATTCTAATTACTACTGCCTTTTTTTGTCATCTGTGGTTTTTTCGGTTGAATCAATCAATGTCCATTTTTCAGATTTTTTACATTGCTTTATGTTTCCGATACCTTATACCTATTTAGCTTGTTCACTGGATTCCAACAGCGACCCAAAATTTATTTATGAAACTCCTGATCCTTCGCACATTTTGATATCTAATTGTACCTTTTATTTGCTTCCGGACTTGTATTTCCAGGAACATAACCTATACCAAATAATGAAAGATAGACAAAGTTCTTTTATAGAAGAAGAGATACGGGCGTTTATGTCCCAGGTTTTGCTAGGACTTACTCATGGGCATCAACGTAGCTATTTTCACTGCGTTCTGAAACTAATGTACCAGAAGATTTGATGTATCATTTTGTTTACAGACAGAAATACTGGTGTAGAGTTTATTTGTTTTCTTTCTACAGAAAATTTGCTGGTAGTAGATAACAGACTAAAGATTGGCAGATTTTTGAATTTGGATTGGCAAGAGAATTGTCTTCATCGTCTCCTTTTACTGATTATGTTTCTACACGCTGGTTGTAATATTTCCCAACATCCGCTAATTTTTTGTTTTTATTGTTTTAAATAACTTTTTTTTATCCTTAGATCGTTTTCTCTCTTGGCAAGTTATCGAGCTCCAGAGCTCTTACTCTGTTCTCCATCCTATACCCCCTGCAATAGGTATGCAAAACTATTGTTGAGTCGTGCATTCCACCATTCTATTTCAGGATGTTTGCCAAAATGCTTAATTTTGTCCTTTTTCTTCATATTTTGATATGTGGCCTTGGTGGCATCTTCTTGGGATTTCTTTCAATTCCATTTTATACAAATTATGGAAAATCTATCTAATTCAAGCAACTTGTAGGACTTTTTTGACTTTCCTTCTATACAAACTATGGACAATTTGTTCAATTTAAATTTTAAGCAGCCTGCAGAATACTAGATGTGTGTTTTAATTCTCGTTGATGTGTATGCTTCTGTAACCAGATAAAGACAATTGTTACTTCTTAGAATTGTAGTTCTGTTGATCGATCTATTGCACATACATATTAGATAGATGGTTGCATTTGCTGGCTATGAGTGTCAATGGTTTCAGGGTAAAACTTTATGTTGATGATATCATTTATTTAATTTTTATTTCAAGAGTTCCACAAGCTCACTTTTGTTGTGCACAAGAAAATTTGGGAGGGGGCCCTTTCCTGTGTGAAATTTATTTCAAGAGTTCCACAAGCTCACTTGAAATAATTTCATTGAATAAACAACGAAGAACGGCGAAGAACTGGAGCACCGAATTGGAATGGTAGAAACTTCATTAAGCAAACTTGGAATGATTTTGGACTCTGCAAAATGGCATCATGCACGTGAACAAGGGTACCAAAGAAGTAGCACTAGAGAGTAAGTAACCTTAATTAAGAAACTAAAGCAACAAACCTGTTCTCAAGGGTTGGGATATATAGTACTCTGATATGTGGCAACATTTTATATATACTTTTTATACGTGTAATGATAGAATTGTGAATCTATTTAATATGTTAAAATATTGATCTTATTTTAGTTATATAGTTCTAATGAGCACTAGAAAAACTGTGTATTGTTATTTAGTACGAGAGATGAAAATCTTTCCCTCAAGAAAGGTTTCTGAAAATGATTTGCTTTTGACAGGATCTGGGAACTATGGCGTAGTTGTCATTATCGTAGTTGTTGGATATGGCTACATTTACTGGAAGGTAAAGCTATTGTACTGCAGTTCATTAGATATACCAATTTCTTTTATATTTCGTAGTGTGAATTTCTTAAATGTCAGATCACTTTACTAGATGAGCTATTTCGACTCTCTTATATACCAATTGATGGTTCGTGGTTGAAAACTTAATTGAGCATGCATGTTTTCAGTTATTATCTATGTTTAATTGAACTGCATATTTATACGATTAAAACTTTATGTGCTTTTCTTTTTTCTTTGTTCAATCAAACAATAGTAGTTGCATCCTTGGCATTAGTTTTGTGTTGGATCTCTTCATGTAGAAGGGGCACAAGGAGCTAGCGAAATATGGCAAAAGGCATAAAAAAGATATGAATTATAATTATTTTTTCTTACCTATAATTATTTTTTCTTTCTCCATGGGCAGTTGTACATCCCTTTTACGCTGTGCATCGCACAGAAATCCAACTAGTACATACATACATATCGCCAGACTCCATTCATTTCTTCTTTTTTTAAAAAGAACTTCCAGTCTTCCACCAAATACGAATTACAGTCCAAGCAGCCCTTTTCCACCAAATGCTGCAATTTCTCAACAAAAAAATCAAGCATTTTTTGCTCAACAAAAATTCAAGCAATTTTTTGTTTTGCCCTTTCTTGATTCAATCGTTCTTCCACAGGATAATAAAGAATGGAAAAAAAGGTAAAAACGTCCTTTATCTTTCCAAAAATTTCAAATCCGTCCTTTTTCTATTTTATTACCGATTTAGTCCGCTACAAATGCTAATTATGTTCAAATCAGTCCTTTTTTCACTAATTATATTCTAATTGCTGACGTGGCAAGGGTTTTAATTTAAACCTGACACGTGTGGATAATATTAGTCCTTTTTCTTTTATCTTTTGCCAATTCAGTCCTAAACTTTTATTTTGTTCTATTTAGTCCTCTACCCCAATCACTCATTTTTATATTAATTGGCCTCAAACCTTTCAAATTATTTCATTTTAGGCCCAGAACCTTAAATTTTTTTATTATTACTAATACATTTATCAAATAAATGCCCAACATACTTCCGTAAATAAAATTAAATACCAAACCTCATACATTGGGTTTGACCGCCTTGTTACCGGGTCTTTGAAGTTCCGAATTTTACGGACTCTCTCTAACCACCCGACCGTAACGATGGTTCATTGGTTCTGGTTTCCTTCAGCAACAATCAGCACAATCATACTTTGTGGACAATAAAATTCAGGCTATTTTTTTAATATTTTTAATAATATTAATATTTTTCAATAAAACCAAGGCTTCCTGTATCCATAACCTTCCAAAAATTCAAGTTAAATCATTTACTCAAATATTGCTACATCCTAAGGTAGGACGCAAAGTAAGATTCTGTTGATTGTTACTGAAGGAAACCAAAACCAATGAACAATCGGTTGCGGTCGAGTGGTTATTAGAGAGAGTCCGTAAAATTCCGGTACTTGAAAGACCCGATAACAAAGCAGTCGAACCCAATATATGAGGTTTGGTGTTTAATTTTATTTATGGAAGTATGTTGTGCATTTATTTGATAAATGTATTAGTAATAATAAAAAATTTAAGGTTCTGGGCCTAAAATGAAATAATTTGAAAGGTTTGAGGCCAATTAATATAAAAATGAGTGATTGGGGTAGAGGACTAAATAGAATAAAATAAAATTTTAGGACTGAATTGACAAAAGATAAAAGAAAAAGGACTAATATTATGCACACGTGTCAGGTTTAAATTAAAATCCTTGCCACGTCAGCAATTAGAATATAATTAGTGAAAAAAGGACTGATTTGAACATAATTAGCATTTGTAGCGGACTAAATCGGTAATAAAATAGAAAAAGGACGGATTTGAAATTTTTGGAAAGATAAAGGACGTTTTTACCTTTTTTTCCAATAAAGAATCGTGAATTCTCTTTCAGGTTTGGATATATGAGTTGTGGGTTGTAATTTGACCCATGAATTAATTGTTATCGGATGGGACTCATTAGGCTTATAACTCTTCATTAATTGTTAATTGTGTTTATTAAGTCAAAAGGATCAAATTGGAGAAAATATGAAATCTGAAATACTAATTTCTCAAATTAAAATGAAGAGGACTATTTTGTTGAATTTGAAAACTTAATGGATCATTTTGTTAATTTTTCCTAGATAATCTGAGACTTTTTGCTTCCTAAATAATTTCTGCTATTAATAACCTACTAATAATTTCATTTATTTTCTTTTTTGGTGAACTAATAATTTCATTTATTGATTGTGATAAAGGAGTAGGAGTATTTTATTCAAAATAAGAATTAGGAATAGAGTGGGTCAGTTACAGTATACCAAAAGAATTTCTTCATACTGTATACCGTACTGAAATTGAACATCCATTCTCAATTACTCACCAATTTTGGCCTGCCTAAATTGAAAACTGTTGGGGAAACTTAAACCAAACCATACCCCATTCTTGGAGCAAGAAAATCAGCCATAAATATGCCCAGAAAGAAAAAGCAGAATGTGAAAAGAATTACAAAAAACCCAAGACATAAGAAAATTATTACATCATAGGCAGATGCCCTCTTCATTTCCTACTATTCATTGATCACTCGAATTATCGGACTGCCAAAAACACCGAAGACTAGTTAGATTTGCATCTTAACAGAGAAAACATATTTTCCAATGGCTGCCTATATATACTGATAGGCTCATGGCCTGAACAAGAGTCGTGTACGAAAGCGAAGAAAATAAAGCGAACAAAGCCGATGTCTTTGAGCTCAGACTGAAAAAATGGGACTATTCACTCGACGTTGAAGGAAACCCCAGGTCACCGTCAAGCCCTGTTTTGCCAATGCCGATGTCTCCTATTCGCAAGTTGTTTTCCAGCTCCCATTCGCCTTTCTATGTGGTTAAAATGACACTGCAATAACATATATATTATTAGCAAACATAAAAACATCAAAACTGACAAGCATAATTAAGATCATTAATAGTACAGTACGTAGCTTTACCTATTTCTCTCCCAAAATTTAATATTGTCAACCTTCAAAATATTCTTGAGGGGAGCAAAGCTAGGAATAAGATCAATACCATCATAGATCGAAAAAGGATCAACCTTTACACATCTTAAACTATTAGTGTTTCGATTGACGCATAATAATATATCATCACCATCACGACGACCGGAAAACATTAAAATCTCGTCATTCCTCGAAACATGCAGAAGTTTTGGTTCTACTGAAAAATACCGTTCGACCATGTCAACAACAAATTTTTTGCCCCAATTTCCCTTTTCCATGACCCACATATCCAATTGTTGTCCCCAATAATAACAAGACACGCATAGACATCTGTGATACAGTCCGAGGGTTGCCGTCAAGCCTACGGCATTGTCGTAGTGGACATCTGGAAGGTCCATCATCCCAAATTCTTCCCTATCAAAGTCAAAGAATTGTATGGGAAGCTGACTTAAGCTCCAAGTTCTCCAATAAATGACTCCATCCAAGTACGTGGGGCATTGATCTACACCGGCACATGTTAAGTATGTGCCCTCAATGGGCCTCCATGAACTAGAGTTAGACCCGACATCAACCAATCTACCTTTTATCAATTTTGGACCCTCGTAAAATGTCTTCAAAACCTTGTATTGGTTGGTAGATGGGCTAAACCCTAACCAAAAATCTCCCCATGCGGCTTTGTTGTACCCCTTATCTGTGATATTAAGCGCTAGATATTCATTTGTGAGAGGATTCCACACCACAGACTGCTCTAGATTAACATTCTGGATAAGCCTGGAATTAGCCTCAAACGCATCAACAAGGTAAACTAATCCATTGCACGAATTGGTGATATGAAACTGTTTCCAATCTGGTTCCATGGGAACACCGCTTCGCATCCGAGGCCCTCCTGATGTTTTGGGCAACCTAAAGCCAATATCGATTTCTGGATCCAGTAAGAAGACGTATCTTTTGCCGCCGAGTCGTGAATCTTGATAGTCAGAGTATATACGAATTTGTGATGCATTGGCAGAGTGCAAAGCAAGGGCATAGGAGGAATGCTGGGGTGAAATCAAACGGAGAAAAGTTTTGCAGACGCATTGGGCGGTGAACAGGGACTTCAATGGAAGCTTGGCCAGGATTTCGGTGAGGACGTCCTCGGGCAGATCCAGCAGAGAGTTCACCATGTTTCTCGACTCTGCTCGTAATCCTATCCGGCCAGGTTAATTAAGTTTTTTGTGATATGATGTATTGCGGGATTATATATTGGTGTGTATTTTGAACGGTATGTATATATTAGAATTTTTTATTCTTTTTTATATAATGAATATTTACATATATCGTCATCCATGCCATGTGATTGGGATATTGGATTCTTTGATATATACTGTATATATTTTAGATTTGGGAGATTATTTAGTATATTTCATATATATGAAAATATACTATATCTTTTTTCTTTTTTTAGTTTTTAACGTTTTACTTTTACCATTAAATAAATAAATTTTTATCTAAATCTTTACAATATTTTTATTTTATTTTTAACTTAAATCTTTATAATTTTTTGTTCTATTTTCAAACTGCATAACTAAATAATGTACTTATTTCAAAATTATTATAGAATAGAGGATGCGGACTTACCCTAGTGGTCATGTCCCCATACTCTCAACCTACAGGTTGGGGGTTCGACTCCCCATGGCCCCATTTCCCGCCTCTTCCACCCAGCCCATACCCCGCCTCTTTATTTCCCTTTATAATTTGTGTGTCATGTGCTCCCACAACTCCTTTCCTAGCCTGTAAAAGCTGTTCAGCAAAAATAAATATATTATATATTACCCTTTTTAAAATAATACTAAAATTTAAAACTAAGTAAATACTCCCTCCGTCCCACCAAACATGTCATGTTTGACTTTTTGACACTGTTCATTGTTCAACTTTGACTCGATTTTATTGCAAGTATATATTTGGAAAAAATATCGAGTTGGATCTTGTTAGAATCGTATAATCATGTAGTTTTAGAAAATATATTTCACATAATTTTTTGTTGTATATATTTTGAGATATTAACTGATGAAAACGTGCATTGGATTGTGTGCAAAAGTCAAACAAGACAAGTTAAATGGGACGGAGGGAGTATGATATTATTAGCTCTTTTATGTGTCTTTTCTAGCGTCATTATTTTATCGAAAGATATTTAATATTTTAATATTGTAAGATAAAATAGTTTTATATTTAATACCACATTTAATAATATTCAAGTATATGAAATTAAAATAAATTTTACGCACCAAAAAAAGGAAAAAGTTATATAGAATACTATGATCAACTTATTTGGAATCTTATTATAAACTTACTTAGAGTATTGTTATGAACTTTGATTTTTGGTAAACATTGATACTCAAGTGTCGAC